>ML170164.1:48938-60388 GCA_004355085.1 Rickenella mellea | reverse complement strand
GACGCATTCCAGCTCCCGTGTTTTGTGCTACCGCACAGTTGTCCGACTCTAACCACGACTGGCGCGAGAGTGGTATTCTTTCCAGCTTCTTCCAGGATTCGCTCCGCGATCCACTTTGACTCTCCATAGCCGCTTCCAATTGCGACGCTTGGATCCGTCACAAAGATTTCTGGAACAGGACATCCTTCCTTCCAACCTGGATCCCAATAAGACAAGGGAAAATAGAATAGAAATAAGAATGACACAAATACCTTGCACTACAGCGACGGAACTGGTGAAGACAATGCGCGTTGGGCTTGAAAATGGAGACGCTAATGCTAGATCAACCAAATTTCGAACACTCCGAATGAGGGGCTCGTAAGATGATAACGGAATATTGAAGTCAACTTTCCAAGCTGATAGATAAAGTTGAGGGATAATATGCACCAAGACGAGTACTTCGATGGCGTACCATTATGAATTATGCATGTCAAAGACTCGACAAGTTCCTTGTGCAGGTCAATACTCAGGCCAAGGTCTGGTTTCGCCAAGTTCCCCACCAGGAACACGACCTTCGCAAAATCGATCCCTTCAGAGTCTATCTTGTACTTCTCCAGTGCACTCTTCTGCCTCTCGGACACGTTTATTTCCCTCCGAGCATCAGCTCGATTGAGCGCATATATGCGCGTAACATCGGGGTCGCGGGAAAGCTCCGCGAGGATGTGTGCACCGAGGCTACCCGTAGTGCCGGTGAGAAGGATAACATCTCCTTTATTTATTCGTGACTGGACGGGATTGTGTATCGGAAAGGAACTGGTGAATTTTTTGACAAGGGCATGTATTTCCGATACTTTTGCATTCAAGAAGGTAGACGCGTCAATCGACACGACCGTCCCGGAAGCGACTCTTGAGATATATCGAGCCAGTGCTGAGATCGACGGGTTTGAGTACACAAAATTTAGCGACAAGGTTGATCGGTCGCCCCACGACTGTCCAAGCGCACGCAGGATGGTGTTTCGAATTGCCATGGCTTGGAGACTGTCGAAGAGGATACGGACAGTCAGGCGAGCAAAAAAGTCGTAATGTAAATTGCTATATCACCTGTCTGCACCGTACAGGAAAATGTCATCATCGTCACTCAGTGGCTGGCGCAACACGCTCCCGACAACAGCGCGTGCTAATGTCAAACAACTTTCTTCATCCCATGACTTTGGGCGAAGGAGGTCGTCTGCCTGCCCCTGGTTCTTGAATTCCGTGTTGTTATACAACTGGTCGATTTCTGCCACAAATATCTTAAGATTAGCTTAACTTTTCCGGTTAATAAACATCAATAAAGATAAGCCTGGCCAGTTAATAGGCGCAGTTAATCCATTGTAATCCTAATGGTGTGCCCATCTAACAGCCCTTGAAGAGGGATTAATCTTAATCTTAATCTTGGATTATCCTCTCAAAAGATTATCGCCAAATATTGATTTATAGCATAACATATACTGCAGCTACTGGAATAATCCTTAACACTAGATAATCTCCACCATGGGATAATCCCCCGCAATCAGATAATCCTAATGATCAACAACAACAGATAATTCTCGGCATATCCGATAATCCTGTCCCAAGATAATCCTAAGAT
Organism: Rickenella mellea; assembly: GCA_004355085.1. Classification (NCBI taxonomy): domain Eukaryota; kingdom Fungi; phylum Basidiomycota; class Agaricomycetes; order Hymenochaetales; family Rickenellaceae; genus Rickenella; species Rickenella mellea. Next base: position 58,779 of record ML170164.1, on the reverse strand, counting down.
CATCATCTGCACCAGATAATCCCCCACCATCGGGATTATCCCTACTCCTCCATATAATCCGTGACACCAGATTATCGTCAATGGAAGATAATCCCCTTCCCCAGATAATTCTAACCATCAGATAATCGTCACAAACTCCACACAAACTGCGTCAAAAAATACATAATAACCACTTGAAAAACACGTGACAGGAATGGATAGGTGCGGTGGTTTGTATAAACAGGTGTCGCAAGGAAGTCATACACAGAGCAGAGAATAAACACATAAATGGAATTACTTCTTTAAGACCTTTGCCTTTGCCGGTTTCTTGCCTTTTTGTGTGATCGCGGCCCTAAATTGCTTGCCAACATTATTATGCTAGACGCTAGACACACTAACATGTGCTGCTTACCGTGAACGGGTCTGATGAACTGCAGTCTCCTCCACAATGGTACTAGCCTGACTGATAGCAATCGCCAACATCAATACTATCTCATGGTCAGAATAGATTGATGACAAATGCATACCGGGTTACTTTACGCTGCTTTGGAACAACCGAATCCTCTGCAGCCGCAAGCTTCCATGTGGCCTTGCGCTTCCTGCCAGTGCCACCACCAGTGCCACCACCAGTGCCACCATCACCTGCCGCTGAAGTTTCGATAATTTCACTGTGACCGTGACGTGGAGATGACAGAGATGCTTGAGCTTGAGGCAGTATGTCTTCAGCGTCTTCAGCTGTTGTCGCAGACATTTCGCCGCCGCCAACTGATGCAGGCTTAGCCGAAGTGTCCATATCCATGTCAGTATGTGTTATAGTGGGTTGTGTTGCATGTACAAGTTTGTCAACGTTGGGTATGCCAACATCACCTGAGGAGTGCGCATTACATTAGTGAAGAAAGAAAGAGAGTACGTGTAGGTACCACCCACCATTGTCATTGTCATTGCTTGCATCTGTAGCTTCTGCCCTCGTTCGAGTTTCTACAAGTCCTTGAATCAATAGTAAGTCACATATGTGTTCAACCAGTAAATGAAAAGAATGACATACTGTCTTCATCATCACCATCGTCGTCATCATCATCAGAAAGTACAACTGGTCGAGATTTTCCAAGACGTTTTGGAGTAAATGCGTCATTGTCATTAGGCGGCGACACGGATGAAGCCCGGGACTCAGGTCTGGCAATCGGAAGTTTAGCTCTGGAGTTTGAAATGCGAGGGGGGGAAAGTTACCTCCTGCCAACAACCTTAAACTGTAAAGCCTCTGCTTCATTTTCGAGATAGTTATGAAGAGCCACTAACTCCGCCATTTTCATACCCATTGGATCTTTCCAGACAACACCTGCGGGTAGTGAACCTTCAACGAGGATGGATACATCTGTCCAGTCAAATTGTGGCCTTGGATTTACACCACGAACACTAGCGTCTGGGAAAAGTTTAGTGAATTTCTGGGTTGAATTGATCATAATGATAATTGACCGTACTCCAGAGTAAAAGGACATAGTCTCGCAATACCTCTCGAATGACTGCTATAGTCCAATCATCCTCCAATGATGGGAGGACTGGATTGCCGTCATCATTGATTTTGATCCGAGGGTTCACCACCTCTGGTTCTGGTTCTGGCTCAGGTATGCCTAGGCGTGTAAAACTTAGGAGATTACAGAATTGTTATATGTTGGCAGCTTACGTAGAGCCTCCTCCGAAAACTTTTGCCAACGTTCATCTTCGGCAGCCGATCCGCCTTCAAACTGTTGAAATGTAACACCGCCTTGGGTCCTTCCAATGGATATTCTGTAATTATTTGTTGATTAGCAGATTATTGGCAATTTAGGAGGATTAACACGTAAGTCTCACGTTTGAGATTGAATCGAGCCATTTTGCGTTACAAATGATACCCGCAAGTCAAATAACACTCGTTCTCCAAGTTGACGTGGACCATTCCCCACCAATCCTTGAAGCAGACGGCACATGTCCCCTGCTACACGGTCCTGGTTTCTGGAAGAGAGTTTTTAAACTAACAATTACGAGTGAAAAGAAGTTACTCACCGATAAATAATGTCAGGCTTTTCTCCTTCTTCAGCCTCCACTTTCTTGGCCTCCTTGCGAGCTTGTGCCTCAGCTTCCCATTGTGCTCTCTCATCTACTGGCAATTGACGATACAATTTTGCCTTAGCAGTTGACCTCCCTCCGATGTCATCAGAAATCTTATTACTTGTCCTATATTCCTCAACAGCATCGATGTTCTGCTCATACCATAAATCTGAACCGTGACCACCTGGATTCCTTGTGCGATCCTTTCCAAATAAAAAGGATGGTCCGGACGAAGAAACTTTATTGCCATGGTTTTTGAACCAAACACCTATTTTCTGTCCAGCGAATTAGTCTACACTGTTCTGCAGGTTCAGATATTGATGAGTGGCTCACATTGCGTGCATCCCCAGCTTTCATATTGTTGAACGCAGGGTCCAAGACTGCTTTCTCAACTGCTTCGGTCTTGTATCTCGTCTTATCCTTTTTGCTTGCCTCAGCTCCTGGAAACCCGGATTTCAACTTCTCCAATACTGCAATTTGCTCGGTAGTAAATGTGTGTCGTTTCTTCTCAACAGTGTTGGCATCAATAGTAGCAGTTGCTTGTGCGGACATTTTGTAGGATAGTAGAAGCTGGTCAAAGAGGGTGGCTTATGTTCAGCCACACTAGTTTACACGCCAAAATGCCACTGGATGCCACTCACAAATAACACGACGTTATGTCCAAACAATGTGATCACCTGACACCGGCACAATCAGTTATATGTGTATCTTTATTGTTCGACTGAAAATGAATAACTAGAATAAGAGCTGCTTAATTTAATTAGAGAACTGAACACCTGTTAACTAATCAGATTCTGCCCACAGTTTTCTTTCGAACTAGTCATTTCAAAAGTTGCAGATAAAGGAATGGCCCATGCATTTAATATAGTCATCTGTCGTTGCATTATTGTAGATAGTAGATAACTAGATAATAACTCCAAATTTGACAACTACTACCCGAGACTTTGAAAGCTGTTCAGTATGTCAAGAATGAGCCGGTGTTTGGTAGAAATTAGATGTACCAATGTGCTTACCGTGACGTTCAAACATTGGCCAGTCATACAGGTTTCCACGCCTCAAAGTTTGGCATTCCGGCGACGCCAGTTTTCCTCACAATGATGGCATCGGCGATGGGGAATGAGCGGAATTTAGATGGTTCCGAGTAAGGGACGAACACTTCTTGATGCCAATCCCAAACGTCATACTTAACTTGATCTCTGGTTTCACTGGGACCCAATACGTCGATGACCTTAGGCTGTAAGAAAGCAAATATCATTTCATTTGCATGTCGAATCGCATCCACGTCCAGCACGATGGGCGGTTCATCTGGCTTGGGTTGATTTAAGGAAGCCACTCGCAGATTAAATGGAAAAATATACGTACCTCATTGAAAAAAACCAGGCTGATCTGAATAGCACCATCGTCGTCCCTTGACCCGTAGAGATATGGACGAGGAATCATTGACCACAGGCGCTGGATGATCCTGAATCGGATTTCGTCCGAACCATTGATTGTAACAGCTTTTGGAGTGCAGAAACCTTCCACACACTGTGTTGGTTATACGTGTGCGTTTGCATTAGCAATGGGAAAATGCGGTAAAGTCTGTATTGCACTTACAGTATCATAGATCTTGCCTATGTTAGCGTAGTTGAGTTCACCATAGCGCATGTCCGTGATGTGAACGCCCTGGCCACAGCATTGGCGGACACGATGCCTAAATACAGCCAAGTATGGCTTGCTCTCTCCGTCAACTAATTTTCGAACCCTTGGATCGAGGAGGGCTTTTGCAAACTTTCGACCCATGTTGGATTCGGCTTCGAAGTTGGTAAGTTGGTGTGGGGAGTGTATGAGTATGAGTATGATGATATTCCTCGTACTCACACTCATGATCAACTCGCCACCCGCCACCTGCCACAATTTCCAAATTTGAGATCTTGCCACAATGCAATGGATGTGGCTCGAATTATGTTGTCTCTCAGTCTCTCATTCCTCACTCCATCATTGCCACCATCTCCTTCTCATCTCTCATCCTCATCGCAAACCTTCTCATGCAAATGACCACCACCATCGATCCTCGTGTTCGACATATTGTCAACAATGTAAACAAACGATACATGAATGGAATCCGCCGTACCGTCTCCATCCGTGGTTGCCCCACCTGGTCATGTCTCTCTCTCTCTGAGAGAGTAAAGCTGTTCAACCAAAAGGCGGCGTCCAACGAGAAATTCACTGGCAAGGCGTTCATCAAAAACCGGACCAAGGCAACACCTGCGGAAGTGGCAAAATATCAACCTAAAAGGCATATTGTTATCACCGACTACGGTGGATCGAACTGGGAAAATGTAGGGAAGCTTTGGGATTTGGTAAGTAGTTCTTATGTAGTACTTCAGAAAATCTCAAACTCACCCATCTGAAATTATTTAGTGCAGCGACAAAATTTGTGTTCCTAAGATGAAAGAAATTACGGAACCCAGTAAACGCTATGATGACATTGTCACTCAAGTGCGCGCATTGGACCCCCCTGTTTCATTTCCTTCACCGTCTTCGACGCCTTGTAAAAGTAAAACGAATTCGACGCCTAGTAAAAAGAATCGCATTCCCACAACTGTCCAGATTATTGCATTCAATGAGGTGTGTTGTATGTTACGGGATCTCACCTTGTTCAGACATGTAACATGCCACTTTTACAGAACGGTGTTGAACCACTGGATTTTCCAGCTGATGCTCTTCTTCTTCATCGGGAGCAGCAAGTCCTGTTTACGTTCAAACAGGCAAAGATTGCAGGTGTATTAGGATTCGAGACAAGGAAGCGTACAGTTGACTACGAAATCTGGAGTTGGGATCTTCGTCAATTCCAGGATTACATTCTGTCATCGAAGGAGCGCATCTTGGTTCCTGGCGACCCCATCATTGTTCGAAAGGTTGGTGTTACTGGACCGGATAGTGTAGATGAATGGATGCCAGAGCGCCTTCAAGCGGGAGAAAGTCTAACCGTCAAAATGCCATCATCATCATCTTCCTCGCCAGCCAGGCCTCCAGTACCCTATCGCTCACCCTCCAAAGCTCAGTCACCAGTTGCGGGAAGTTCGACTGGCCATGGAACCCTTGAGGGGGATCGTTTGAAGCTGAAAAGGAAGGCCATGTCAGTGCCAAATGACTGTGCCAACTTGAAGAAACGAAGGAAGGAAACGAGGGAAATAGAAATATATGATAGTGATGTAATCATACTCTCCAGCGACAGCGACGACGATTAGAGAATTAGAGAAACGAAATCTATTTGACATTTCTGGAAAAAATTGTATATGTTTATGACCGGCCGTGTAAATAGTCCAATTGACGCTTGCTTTCTAAATGTTTACATAATTTATGCGCATCATGTGTCAAACCTTAAACGAATGTAAATGGTCCTGCGGAACACCAAGTGGAGCATATGCGCCCATTGCTCTACTCCGACTTCCACCCTGGCTTTCATTGTTGTCACGATGCTGATCATCACGTCCCTCCCCAATCTTGATTCGAGATCGAGTCTTGCGAGGCGAAGGACCCAAGACGGCACTGTTGCGCTTTTTGCCCTCACCATTTGCGCCTGAACTGACAAGGCGCTGATCAGCACTCTGCCGAGTGGTTTTTGGTTGATATGTTTCTAATGAAGGCGTAGTTGGTGCAGTGGTGTCGGATGAGTCGCCAACAGGGGGTCGTCGGAAAACCAATCGCTTGGAAAAGCGCTCAAGAATTTGTGAAAGCTTGGTCTCATCAAAAAGTTTGCGAGTGCTTTCAACGTTTTCAAAAGTGTCTTCAATTTCTTTTGCTTCAAGAGATTTGCCCATCCCCTCATAAAAGGCGTTGTTCTCCTTCTGTGTCTCAGAGTCGTCGATGTTCTCATGGTCATAGTCATCCTCCATGTCACTGTCGTTGTCGTCTGAGCTGACTGTTGGAGTTGGATTTGGAATGGATGCCACTGCCATGGAGTCAGTGGAGTCATGGCTAAGGTCCGTGACACCTGTTTTGCGTGTAATGTTAATACCCCTCTCCACCATAATAACGCGCAGCTGCTCTGCTGCCAGCCAAATGATGCGTGGATCTTGGGGAGTAGCCTTTCGGCATTTACGGATGATCCGGTTCTGGTAGAAAAGACCGGCCCGATGGTCACCGGGGCAAATGAGAACACTACATGATCATTTACATTTAAATTTTTTTATAAAATGCAGAGTGCATGTTGCTCACATATATTCTGGGGTATTTCGCTTGCCTGTACGCATTATTAGGAAGGAAGTGCCAGCATAATCTAATGGACCAATGAAGTGCCGGTCGGTGCAATCAATGATGTACCGTCCTATACGTTTCAAACGGACTTCATCTGTTGCTTCCACAATTTTGGGCGGTGATATAGATTTGCCTTTGATGACAATGCTCCTGCGGGATTATGAATATGAAAGTATAGAAAATATATTATTTCACAGACCTTCCAAAATGAGAAAGTTGGTGAAGAACCGTCCAAACGTTCTTTTTATTAATAGTATAAAGAAAAATGTTGCAACGATGGGTGCCCATTTCTTGGTCAGACAGCCTTAAACCACCTGTTTCAAGGTAAAAATTGAGATCTAGAGAGGCATTGGGTGGACGTAATCCTAGAAGCATATTAGTTTGATTAAGAACACACGGAAAATTGGAAAATACTTACCAAAGCGTTGCGTGGTGAAGTATTTCCAAAAGAAGTGAATGTCATCGTCATCTGTATGATTTTGATCGGTATTATTGGACGGTTTCAATTTATGCCACATTTCGAGGCCAAAGGTGAGTTTTCCCAGCACTGGGAAGCATTCAAATGCTTTATACAACCACGTAGGTTCAAAAGCATCGTACACAATGCCTGTGCGCTGAGGCTGATCTGTGGCCACTATCTGAGTAAGTGAATAGAATAGCATGAGATTAGTGTATTGTAGTTAAGACTGTAAGACATACATTGTGCCTGGCGACAAGAGTTTTGAAGCGCTGAGAAACAACGACATTTTCTTTGCCAAACACCTTCAAGTGTGAAAGCCATCTGTGACGTGTCTCTTTATTCACCGCCACCTTCCATTCATATACAGAGTTGCGCATGAGGTCCCTAATAATACCCAAGTCAATTAATCTAGCTGAAGTCTACAAGGATGATCACGTACGGTACATTTTCTCTCACAAATTTTGACCACACCCAGTATGCTGCAACAAATCGGGCAATTCGAGAGGGATGAAGGAACATCTCCCTTTCCGATATGAATGGGGAAATTCCTGTAGAAAAGGAAGCTGTGTACATGTGCAATTGAACAAGCAAATATAGACCTACCGGCGATAAAAAAAATCTCGCAAATAGTGTAGACACCTATACCAGCAAAAAGATGACATTCCGAACGCAATAGATATATCACTGCCCCATGTCGCAAATCATACTTCTGACACCGTTTGTCAATCCAATGGAGAAATAGTTTGATAAATAGAATTGGATGGGTAAAAATATCCACATGTTGTGCCGGAAGTTTGAGCCGAGTTTGGGCCCAATGAATCTGTAGTTGTTGCAAAAATGTCCATGTGAATGAAATTGGGACAGGACGTAAGAAGTAAAGTCATACACCAATCAATAAGTCCAAGGAAGTGAAAGCTATAACCCAGTCCTTCAGCTCGAAGGCCAAACCAACCTTGAAACCACGTGTCTAAGAGAGAGTAAATAGAGGGTAAGAAAACGATAACTAGAAAGCAGTTACTCACCGATTTTGGAACATTACAGATTACACCATACCAATCCTCCAATGAATATATTTGCGGAAGGCAATGCGTAAACAACTGTATCTGATTAGAAATTATTATTAGGAATTGGGCCGAAACATGTGTCAAGTATTTATTTAATCCCACCTGGACAAACCATGTGGTGAAGTCAAGAATGACGTTTCTCGCGTTGTGTAAAACGTCTTTTAGGACCAATGACGAATCGACATCCCGGTACTGCTCCGGAAGAACCGGTTTCTGCTTTTTGCTCTGACCGCGCATAGGGGGGGATGAGTTTGGATCTAGGCGATAAACGAGTCCTGCTTGTAACCTTGCGTTGCTGGGTGAAGGATGCAATGCGGCATGTTCTTGTTCTTTAGCAGTTCCATCCAGCCAAATGCCATGGAGCCTTCGGGATGATATGTCCTTGATCTGAAGCCAGATGACAAACAGACAAAGGAGATGGTTTGAGGCCCAGCACTCTGCGAGTTCTGGCATAACTTTCTTGACCGAAGTCTAGCAAAGTGCCCAAATGACGAGATTCTAACCGCAGTCGGGACTCGGTATACACTAACCGCAGTCGGTGTAAGCGTCGTAGAAAATTAGGATGAAAGACTAGTATGATGTGCTGATATGTGCTGAGTTGGACGAGGGAGTGTGGAATCTGTGTGTTGATTGATGGTGAATGGTGAATTTTTCGTAAGTGTGCCCAAAAACCTGCCCTAAACTTGGAATCACTCACCACATTCCTCTCTCGCACACTCATCTCATCGCGCAAGCGCAATTTCTGCACGCGCGCTTCACTGGACCCGCCTGCATCCATTCTTCGCCGGACTCAACTCACTCTCCTCCAATGGCCGCAAGACTCGTTTTGTCGCCGCTCCCGAATCCTCAGGTCTCAGGTCCGAGTCACCTGTCATTCCTTTCCGCGTTCAAGATCACCGCAGAGGTGTCTGCGTATTCCAGCACGAGCTGGGGAGTTGTTAGGCAGGGATAGCCTGAGGGAGATGTGTCGAATGACACTTCGATGGGCCAGCGGGAGATTTTTTCAGCGGGAGGTACGCAAAATCTACACCCATCCACCGCCATACTTGTCTCACATATCACAGCTGGTCCTAGTCTGCTCGGAAGTCCAGCAGCTGCCCACTCCAACGGACTTTGGGCTAGCACACCTCGCCGGGAACATCCTCTTTCGTACGGACTCTCTCGTGGCCCATCAAATCAGCATCAGCATCCCGCCCCCGCCGTGAGCGTTGAAGCTCGTTCATTCGGGCTACTCGACACCTCCCTCAAGTCCTCAAAACCCTTAGCAGCACGGACGCGTCACCCGCTTCCTCGAAGCGTCGCTCTCCTCACCATCCATCTCTGCCGCCAAACGGATCACTGCCAACGCCGCCTCCATACACCACATGCACTCACCCATAATCCCTACACCCTTGACGCTTGCCACATCGCCTTCGCGACGATCCCTCGTATATCGCAAGCTCGTCTCCCACCACCACCACCTCAGTTACCTCAACGGCGGATCGGATCGTCATTACCCCGCCTCCATGTTCAAAACACAACCACCGCGTTCACAGCGATGCGGACAACCGTTAACGGTTGCCAGGTTTTTTGTAAGACTTTCATTTCTCTTTGTTTCTATTGCTCCATGCTAACCAAGGCCTTCATAGGTACGAAGGTGTTGCCATTACCACCTCCAACACGCTAGACACACACAAGCACAAGCCATGTCCACCGCGTTGACCACGACAATATTGGCACCATCCCTCAGCTCACCCATCGTTTCGTCTCACTACAGCCCACACCACAAAACACTCACCAGCGCAAGCGCACTGCCTCCGCTTCCAGAGCCACTTCCACCTGGTCTCGGTTACCGCACCAAATCCAATTTGGAAGGACCCTCGCTCACATCCTCCGACTCTTTCCTCCTCAACCACAAACAACCTTAGGTATTATCTGAGGTACGGAAAACATTCCGGTAGGTATCCTCTCCCTCCCTGCAACCTTCGCTAACCTTAGCATTAGCAGGTTCGTTCTCCACAGCACCAAATCC
>ML170164.1:28508-44758 GCA_004355085.1 Rickenella mellea | reverse complement strand
TATTCTGATTTTCCATGATTTAATCGGATTTATTCTGATTTTTCCTGATTTTTCTCAATTTTTGGCAATTTATTCCGATTTTCCTATATTTATTTCAATTTGTTCCAGGAATGAGGACCCTGACCAGTGACCAAACGGGATCCTGCAGGGACCCAGCAGGGTGTGTCTATGTATGGCTCACAACCATAGTAGAAATGGCTGAGCGTATGCAACTATAGTGGCGTAGCTCAATGCTTACTATGGTTCTACTATGGTGACAGCCAGTATTGCTCTACTGCCATGATCACCACCACCTCCTCACCTCCTACAGCTCACGACATCAAGACTCAAGACCCTTGAAGATAAGCCTTGGCCACAGAAGACAAGTTGCACAAGCTACGCTCAAGGCCAGGACTCGGCGAGTCGGGGCAACCCGTGCTTGGTCTATTAGAAGGCATCGCTGTCTCGATTTTGCGCGATGAACGCTCCGTGCAGTTAGGAATTGGGTTGGGCGTGCTTCCACGCTGTTGGCAGGCAGGCTCATTCGCTCATTCAAACCAACTCAGCGAGCTGTTCCTCGTCCTGTAAGTCCGTTCTTTCATTGTTTCCAACTTCTTATCTGTGTGCTTCAGACTCATCGCCAATAGCAGCACCACCAACTCATTGGCCACCTTTCCAACGGAACGGAACCGAACAAGAGAGACCACCATCACCCTCAATCTCACAACTCCTATGGACTCCCGTCCCTCCCGCCTCCAAATATCGGCATCATCCGCGCAATCAGCTAGCTACAGTTTCGGCAGTCCCACGGAAGTTCGGGCTCAGCTGGCCGACGTTCGAGCAAGCCCGAATTGCGTGCGTTATGACCATCCCATGAGCCATGAGTCTTCATTTGTTTGTCTTTTGACTTTCTCTTTGATTAAGACTAACGTTTGACTGATTTCATAAAGGTCGCAAGATCTGCATTGTGCTCAGTGCCGCAAACAACGTTGTGACTGAGGATTGCGTCTGCCGAGCGAACCATCCTCAGCCTCCTCAAAACACAACCACCGCGTTCACAGCGATGCGGACAACTGTTAACGAGTTAACGGGTCGCGAGGGTTTTTATAAGTTTTCCATTTCTCTTTATTTCTATTGCTCCATGCTAACCAATTCCTTCATAGGTACGAAGGTGTGTTGCCATTACCGGTTCTCGCCGCCTCCAACACAAGCCGCGTCCACCGCGACCACGACAATATTGGCACCATCCCACTCCTCAACCATCGTTCGGTACACGGAGCAGGAACATATCCATCACACAATCAGCACATCGACACCCCCACAAGCGCACTGCTTTCGCTTCCAGAGGTTTTGGCCAAACACAATTCCACTTCCACCTTATCTCAGTTACCATGCACTAAATCCGCATTTGGAAGGACCCTCGCCCACATCCGCCGACTCTTTCCTCCTCAACCACGAACAACCTTAGGTATGATCTGAGGTACGGAAAACATTCCGGTAGGTATCCTCAGTACTAGCTGTCACTTTGGTGGATAGTAGACTGGACATGGCTGTGGACAGGTAGTACCCAGTGGGCAGTATTTGTTTTACTACAACTCTACTTCAGTCCAGCGGGGTTTCACTTTCAGTTTCTACTTTCTTTGCCTTCCCCAATATGGCAGGTATGGGTACCTGCCATCTGCTATCCTTGCGCCTTTCCCGGCTTCCCTTACGCGCCACCCGGGCTTGTGGGGAAATAAGGTTTGTCGGGGTGGATGTGATTGCTAATCGCGCCACGTTGCCATATTAGGGCAGGATTCCTCTTCCACCCGCCTGCACCCGCCGCTGGCTATTCCTGCCCTCCACCCGCCGTTCCATCACTCGTTACCCCTCACCACGCCTGCTAACCTCAAGTCTAGTCGAGCTATACGCTCCTACGCCATCCAGTTCCCACGCAGGACGCTCAAATCAGCCAAAACGTGTTTGCCATTCCCGCCACCCGCCGCTCGCCATTCCCGCCTACCACCCGCCGTTGCATCATTCCTTAGCCCTCTCTGTGCCTTCCTAACCCAAGTCTACTCAGAACTGTCGCTCCCACACCATCCAATTCCCGCACAGGACACTCAAATCAGCCAAAAACCCGCGGACCGCACCAAAAGTGTTCTGATAATCTGCACGCACAGCCCTCGCTGTACGTACTTCGCAGACCTCTCCTCATTCAATTTAAGCTCATACTTATACCATCCAGTGAATTATTTTAATCCAAATGGCGCTCTGAATTGCGAGGTTGTGCCCATCACGTGGACAATCAGTTGAACACACCGTGGACCTCTCCGGCCATCTGTAGCACTGAACAAGCTCAACCCGCTGTCGTTTGGCATCACACGCGCCGATAAAAGAGCTATACCTTACCCTGAAATGTCCGAATCGACGGGAGCACGGCTTTTCGCGCTGTAAAAACATTCCCGCCATCACCCACCTCACCATGACGCTACCAACACATCGACGTGACTAGGACTGGTGTTTGGGATCCTTGAGGGGAGCATGAAGCGAGGCTCAGGTCCTTGGGGATAAAGATGTATGACACCACTCTCTCGCACTTCCTGTGACTATGGTACGAAAGTCGACATCTCGAGCTACCTTTGAAGTGGCTCCTTGAGCACAACTGTATCCTACCGCGTTGGCGAACACCTGTAACGTAGTAATTTGAATGCACGCAGCCTTTCATAACCCATACAAAAAAATTCGCAAGCCAGCGCTGTACTCAGTATTTACTCGAAGATGCCGTCGTCATCCGAACAAGTTCCATCTGAATCGATATCTCCGTCTGCCTCGTCCTCTGCATCAAACAACTCCCTGAGCGAGAGCCCATGATGTCTTGCTGGTAAGGAAAGGTCGTCAGCTGCTAATGGCGAACTCGAAGCGGCGGCGGTTGGTGGTGCAGTTGATGTGACTAAAGTCACCGTAGGAGATAAAGGAAGTGGAACGACTGGCAGCCACTCTTCGCACAAAGTCGGCGCAAGACCATTCTTACGCAAGAATGGAATCCAGAGTCGTGCGAAGCGCTTCGCGAGATCGCGTTGGACGGCTGCCTGCTTCATTGCATATGCGCGAAGGCCGGACTTCACGTCGACCGTTTCCATGCGGCTATCCACTTGTGACTCCCACCACTTGGCACGCCACTCCAAAAACGCGAGCGTTCGGCGCATCTCCTCCGTAACCAGAATGACTTCTTCACGCCATCGCTCGGCACGTGCCCAAGACTTCGCCCATTCCACGCGCATCGCTGAAGTTCGAAAGACATCAGATACATAGGTAAACACCATATGGTTAACTGACCTTCATGCTGTTCCTCGACATCTTCTCGTGCTAGCGGCACTACCTGGTCTTCCGAATCAACACCGTGTCCCACTTTCCGTATCCAAATCCATGATACGCCTCGTCGACCTTCGCTCTCACGGGTGGGCATGCCCTTCTTCCTACCCGTGCCGTTGTTGGTGTCGTCGTCACGTCCCAGACCTCGTATATCACCCGTATTAAGAACATGTAACCTAGTTTGCCAGTCACCCGTGGGGTCCAGAGCAAGTAGCGCGGTGCGGGCAGCACGATATCGATCCGCATGGCGCTGAACCTTTTGTCCAAAGCGATCGATGATACTGCGAGCACGCGTGCTCGCTCTCTGACCCGAAACATTTGTCAACTTGTATTGCCATAGATTCGACTTGATGCGCAAAAGACGTCGAATTTGTTGCAAGCAGTCGTCGGCTTGGGCAAGTCGCAAGCGGCGTTCTTTCTCGGCAAGACCGGGTAATGAACTGGCAATGCGATCAGAAACCTGAAGAGCAGATGGGAGTATGAGCGGCGATAGCTCTGCGTTCCCCGCTTCTGTCCTTTCGTCGAGGGAGGGGTTTCGGTCATGGAGAGTCGACGACACTCCGGGCATGTAAACGGCCTGAATTCCGCGCCAGTGATCGATGCGATGCTTGAGGGCGTGCCGTTTTTGCTGGTTTTCAGCTGCTTGGACCGCCGATCTTGACGATGAACTTGCGATTGTCGCTCGCAGTACTCGCCTGCAAAGGATATAAGCAGCCGCAACAGCATACCACCAGAAAATACTTACTGCTGCTCCTCCAAGTCAAGACCAGTTGATAAGAACGTGCTTGCTGACGTTTCATGTGCGGAGACGACACCCGCGGCAGTATCAACACTCTCTTGCCGTGCTAACTCGAGCCTGACTTCAGCAAAGGTGCCGTCTGAACCCATTGGTTAATCAGTACTCAGCCGTACAATAACATCTGGAACTTACTCTCAGACGCCGGCTGTGAGTACGGGTCAGGTTGCGAATGGTCGGCATTCCATTTTTCGACCATGACGCGCCACTTCTCCACAACATCGGACTCGAGTGATTCAGAGAGCTCAATTAGTAACTGTCCGTGATCTTTCTCCATGACCACGGCCTCACGAAGAAGAGCGAGCAGCTGTTTACCTGCATAGAGTAATGCATTAGTTTGGAAAAAGACTTGTTTGCTATGGTACTTACCCAGACCGACAACTTTGCGGAAATTCCAGGCGCCGAGATGATCGTCTAGTGTATCTTGACGATTTCCCGGACTCATTTCTCGAGTACTCATAGCAACTGCATTCTGACCGGACCAGATCTGTTCAATGGACTCCCCACATGTTCGAGCGGAACCGGGGATGAAGTTGAGCGAATAAATGCTCTGACACTTGGGACCATGTCCCACTAAATGCAGCTTTGGGACTGCAACGATGACTACAAGATCGGCGCGAATTTGAAGTCGAAGAGGATACTCTTCGATCCGTTTTGGGAGGTTGACGAACCATTGACAAGCTATATCGTACGACAAGTACAATGTTTTGACCTTGACATCGTGCAACGTAGACAGCACAAAGTAATCCATGTTCGAGTATCTGATGGGGGAAGAGAATTAGCTGCGAGCAACTGTGCATCAATTTATTGACTTACTTCTCTCCCCGCTGTAGATCTCCAAATCCTGTCTGCCGATTAAGTGCGTGACGCGAACAGTTGACACCGCCGACGCCGTTGACGAGGAGACGTTGGTCCCCTCTCACGTTAGCGTGATCTACGGCGCGAAGTTTCGATTCGCACGTATTCATCTACAAGAATTAATCATAAGTAGCGGAAGTAATGAAACATGGTAGATACGTACCTCTGGTTGATCGACATAATTGGCCAGATGCTCCTTGAACGGAACAGTCGGCACGAAGTACGCCCAGCCATCTCCGAGTGGGGAATCTCTAATACCGCGTTCCTTCGACTTCAGCCTAAAATTAGCGTCCATCGCTAAATACAAGGCGTATTTGAACCTAGCGGCATTATATAGACAGTACATTACATTAGATGTATCACATACCGGTCCCTTTCTGGCGTATCCTCCCATCCATCGGGGAGGTTTCGGTCAGGGTGAGGACAAGCCGGGCATTCGACGGCGCATTCCCCAGGCTTCGTCTGGTTAATGCCGTCAGGATCATGTCCGCGAGCACTTCGCTTGGCTGAAAGAATGTGTCGAATCTCGTGTACACAACGACTGAATTCCTTGTATCGTTCCTGACAGTTATAAGATAAGTCAACCGAGCATGCATGAAAAGGATACCAAGTTACCTTGAGATTTCTCGTGCCCGTGTTGTCTGTAAGATGGACAATCGCCAGATAGAAATCATACATATTTAACTTGCTCTGTAATGAGAGTTGAAGGAATGTGTCCAGGCAAGCAAAGGTGGTGACAGTCTGGGGTCTGTCAATGGTTGCCGGCCACCACCGGACACGTAGCAACTGTGTCCGGCGCGAGAGGCAGAGGGAGGGACAGCCGCAAAACATTACTTGTATGGTATGAATACCGGAGGTGTCGATGATAGTCATGGGTTCAGAGGCGGGTGATGCATGGGTACAGGGAAGCCCGTTATGACCAAGATGCAGAACATAACCAATCGCATGGAGCGATGACTTCTGGAAATAGTCGCCGGTCCATCTCTGTAGAGTACTAATGAGCACAGCAGCAATGCAGATACGGTGATATACTGGCCTCTATACGGTGGAGCGGGTTGTGCTTGTGCTTGGCGGACATGCAGCCATCGCAAAGAATGGCGCCGTTGAAGCAATCCAAGCATCTACACAGACCCTCCTGGCCACAGGAACGGCACAACAACGCCGAAGAATCACCCAGTCCATCCAAGCGAATATGTTCATCCAGATATTCGTTGCGATGAAGCTTCCATTCTAACAACGCGTCAATCTATTATGGAGAGTTAGCAAATTATCGTCGGTCAAGGTTTGCACTCACGCGTCGTCTCTGCTTCTTTGTAGGAAGTGGGACAGCATCATCAAAATAGTTTAATGTTCCAAAGTCTCCGTCGTCTCCGGGGTCATTCAAGTTCGCACTGCCATCCTCTTCGTGAACCTCGTGTATCGTTTGAGGTGGTTCGAGGTTTGACGTCACCTTCTTGCGCACTCGCTGTTTTGAACGAGAAAGATCGACGTGTCGACTAACGTTAGAATTGAGCGTGGAGTTTGACGAAGAGTCCGAGGAATCGCGAATGATTTGAACAGTCGACGACTTTTTCGACGTCCTCGGTTTCTTCTCTCGAGCCATGGCGGAGTTGAGTCAACCAGGAAAACAACACAACAAACACTTGTGACATACCCAATATGGCACAGAAGTCACATGCGGGGAAGTAAGACACCATATCTCATCGGTTGGGTGTGTTCCAGCTAAGAAAATTGAACAGATGTCTAGAGGGTAAAGAAGACACTTCAGGGAGCGACATGTGACTCCGATAGCAGTTGAGAATGCACTTTTTATTGTCCCATTGTCGCAAATACAAGCCACATGTTTGAGCTTCGGCCGTGGCATTCGCTTCAACACGCGTCACAAACTTGAATTGCTGTGATAAAGTGGAGTACGTATGCGGATGTGGCCTGACAGGAAATAGGGGATATAATACGCACACTATGGGCTTCCATGGCTGGCTGGAGTTGGATGCTCAGGACATCAATGTTGCATTGAATATAAGAGTAAATTGGACTCACAAAAGCTCCTTACCAACCACGCAACACTCTATTCTGCATGAAGTACGTCGGGAGATAGCCAGAGTATGCCGGGATAGACAGAGTTCAACGAGTGCTTGTAGGGCGGTTTTGCTCAGTTCCACTTGATTCCTTGCGAGAGGTTGCCCGGAAGAGTTTCCCAAATGACTATTAGTCGTCTGTCCATCATCTAAATGCAATGTGGAACGTTGTAAGGTGTTGTGGTGGAACGTAAAGAAAACCACCTCAGATTCGAACAAGTCCGGATGCCCGGCCCGGGCTGTGGTGCGACCGTCAAAGGCCTCGTTTAACCGTCGTGTGCCACCTGCATGTCCAGTAAACAGTATATAATCGACATAATGCATGTAATTGACAATGTGGTAATTTATTGAGATTTTTAAATTTGAAGGACGGGACAGAACTTACAGAAGATTGCCGCAAACGACAAGTTTTGGTCCAAAAGTCGTCCTTATATTACCTACGAGAGATCGGCGACGATGTAAAATAGTGGGAGCGAGATTTACTCAACCTACATATCAGCGAATGACTCTGAGAAAGAATTCATGGGAGATCTCGGGTACTTGTGCTGGGGTGTTGTTCGACATTGTGGGAGTCTTGTTTGAGAGTGCATACACGTTCAAAGTGCCAAAACAAGTCTTGACCGTTCTTGGTTTCGTCGAACTTCGTTGCGTTTCAACCAGCTTCTTCATCCACCTCAAATTTTTTGTAGATTCAAACTACCAATCAAGGTTATCGTATTCCGTTTGAATTTGAATTTTAGCTGCCTTACAGAAATTGGTATTTGCAGTTTTCTGTGTGAAACATGTTTCTGAACGATAATCGGGCAGTAACTCGTTTTCCAAAAAATATAGAGTCGGTGAAATTGGCCAATTATTTACTGGAAAGATTTAAGGATTGTATGAATCCATTTAAAAATACAACTGAAAGCTTTCGGCTTTCCCGTATGTGGCCAAAAAATAATCGAATTGGACTGACAGATATTGTGTATGATCTCCCCCGTACGGTCAATATGTGCACAGACAGAGGTCAAATTGGTACCAGATCCACCCAGCCGCATGAAAAAGTATGTTCGAATGCTTTTTGACGCCTCAAAAGGTTTACAGATGCAGTATTGGTACACATTAGCGGATTCTTTGACCATGACTTACTTGCGCCACATTTTGAACTTTGTTCCAAGTCCTGGTTCTTCCGACTAATGAAAGTCACAACCACCCAACTTAAAGAGCACACAGTTGATCCTTGAGCGATACATCAGCGCTCCGTATTTCGTGATTTCGGGAGGTCTGAATTCACTAATTGACATCATCACGCCATCTAACAAATCTTGTGAGGTTGTGCGTCACATCTATGGCGCCGGCGGCCACGACGAGACACTGAAATAGCACAAACGCACGTAGAATGGAACATGTGAACGATATATTTTTTTGGTAAAAAAAAAAAAACCCTCCGCGCTCAGTCGGCAGCAGCAAGGGAAAACGTCGTACTACGGTGCTTAAGTACTACGTTGGTTGTTCGGCTACGGCGTCTAGCAGTACGCGTCATCGTCGGGTTCCTCTTTCTTGTGGAACCGTTTCGAGTCGCCATCACGTCTGTAGTCTGGGAAAGGCTTTCGCTGCGAACTGCTAGATCAGAAAGTCAGGACAACATTTAAGGTTTAACAGAATTGTCATATCGCACCTAGCTGCATTGGGATCGTCCTCTCCATTGTCCGGGGTATCTTCAGGACTGAATGCAGGGTCAAGCACAGAACATTTGTTGGAATGATGGAATACATACGGTGCCGGTGGTGGAGAATTGCGAACGTGGACATGGCCGGCTGCGTCTGCAGCCTGGAAGGATGCTATCGCGTCACTTCTGGAACCGAAGCGTCGTTGGGAGTTGCCGGAAATGCCGCTAGTCGCTTCAGCCACCTCCACCCTAGGTATCAATGTGTGACGTTAGAAGGCACATAGAATCTCGACAGCAATGACATACCACTCGTTGAAAACGCCAACGCGCCTTCCAACGTAAACCGCATACCACCTTTCGCCGAGGTGATGAGGGTTTGCGTTGGCATAGTAGGGAATGAAGGCTGGATTGGCGACGCGTTGAGCATGGGGACCTTCACCGACGTTTGTTGCCGCAGGGAGAATGAGCCTCGACATAAAGAGCGGTGTCGAAGCTAGGGCAATAAATCCAGCGTGAATAGCGCCGACCAGGGCTTGTAGAATAAATGCGAGTGCGGTGAATGCCCAGGAGCTGTCATTGCTGGATGGAGAATGAAGCGGGGCACGGGGAGAACGTTCATCGTCATCTCTCTGATCACCGTCATCACCGTCTTGAGATACAAATCTGTGTCTCAAGTCGACCATGAGGAATTCTGTATCAAATGTCAATGAGCGACGGGATGTATGGGGACCGTGCTCTTACCCGAGTTTGAGATATGGCTGCCGGTTAGATTGTGGTTGTTGGATGGAAGCGGATGGGGGAATGATGGATTGCAGCCCGGCTTTATGTGGGGGAGGATCGAGCCTGAATTAAGATCAAATGTAAGCGATCACTGTTGTACTTTAAAACATGCGCTACATTTGCTGCGCTAGTGTTCACTAGCATGCTTGAGTAGCACGGTGAACCTACTGAATGGACAGCAACGCTGTGGTAATTATTCACTAGACATAAAGCTGAGTCAGACAAGTGAAAACTTCACCAGCGTTCCGTGTCTTTATAGTCTGTAAATGTCATACATTTTGCTCCAGAAAATTCCCCTTTCTACTGTATCAGCGTTCGCAACAAAAATCATCTGGATCACTTACCTGCATACTGTCGAAGCTTTGTCCGCGTATATCGTTGTGCTGATCTCCACCGCTGCGAAATTATACTTGTCCCCAGCCATCTCTGCCGCCGTTTACTGTGACTCCCACCATTGCCGTGATGTGGACGACTCCCGATCAGCTTGCTTTCTTGGAGGCCCGCGAGAGGATACTCCTCTTGTCGAAATCCGAAAAGCATCGTCTTCCGGAATTCTGGAAGGACCTGCAAAGGGACTGGTGTGAGCAATTTACGGATGCGTTGTTTACGGCGAGGGACGAATTTGGCAAGCCGACTGGCCTGAAGGTTAATCATTGATGTCATGCGCGTGTATGGATACGTACTAAGTGCTCACTTTGATAGCGTCTCCGTCAATGGTTCAATAACAGACGTAACACCAAGAACTCCAAGGCGTCCAAATCGGGTTCTCGAGGCATACTGAAGATGGCTGCGAAGCAGAAGTACCAAGATTACCAAGCGTACAGTCGCTTATACTACTCGAGCAAGATTGCGCCTAGGATGGAAGAAGAATACCCGGCCTACCTGGCTCGCCTTCGCGATCTCGAAAGTGGTCTGGAGGTCGAATTCCCGGATTACCAGGAGGACTTAAGGGTGCAGTCCGGGAACAAGGACACGGGACGACTGGCCTTTATGAACGCTCTTGCGCGTCACATGGTGGTGAATGAAACGGACGCTGTGAAGGCTGAAGTAGCAAAACTGAAGGAGGAAGGCGACGTAGTTCCGCTTCCGGACTACCTTGGATCGTCAGAGTTCACACCGGAGGAAGCCAAACGGTATCTGGCGAATCATGAGCTTCAAAAGTAAATATCTTTCATTTCAATTGCGGGAATTGCTCAATAATAAATGTTCGCGAAGGAATCAAGATGGCGCTATCCGGTTTGTCGACAAGGTCCTCAAGACGCTCATGACGAAAGCCGGACTACAAGGCTTTGTTGTTCTCGGGGGCTGCGAGCCTAAGAACAATGGCGATATTCTCACTTTGGTGTAAGCACTTGCATGTAGTGGAAAACTCAAGTTCTGACGCACCGCAGTATGCAAACAGATTTACCTGATCAGAAGAACTTCGCGCAATTTCAAGGGCCAAAGTGGAATGAGATGCTAGATCAGTGGACCGCGCATATGAGAGAGGAGTGTCGTACGTTCTGTCGCTCTTCTTTCATAGTGGAAGGATTGCTGAAGGCTATTCAGCCCCTGAGCTTCGTCGCAGCCGAGCACTGCATCGGCCTTCGGACACCGGAAAGACCGCTGACACTCCACTTGAAGTTCCCAACGCTGAGGCTGGCCCGTCTACGTCCACCAGCAGTGATAATAATCTCAGCCATTTGTTCGGCGATCTTAGATTTGGTCTCCAACCGTCTCCAGCAACATTCAATGTATCGACGCCTGAGAACCCTCTGGTGGAAAAGCAGATGACGCGCACCGCCGAAAAGTCTCGTGCCGCACCGCTTGGTGATTCGTGCGTACCACAGTTTAAAGATTTTAGTTCACTGACTTACTAGTATGATTTCAGTGTTGCTGGAAATGCTACGCTGAGCCCTGGACAATCGTATCTGGTCCCATATGGCGGTCTCGATATCGATAATGACAGTCTATTCCTACCACCATCGTGGACGGCTCAGGACACATTTGTACCTGGCTTGAACGCCGAAGACGCATGGTTCCAGTCCTTCCAACCCACAACCCAGTACACCTTTCCCACCAACGGGCTTGCGGATGGTTCTGTCGCTGCCATGGGAATGCCAACTTTCGGCATACCCGCTCCCGATGGATTACTGCTCGACGTACCCGTAACCCACACTCCCGTCTTCCCCATCGCTCCCACACCTATCGAGCCAATTGGAGCGATTGCGCCTGCTGCAACCCCCGCTGTGGACGACGTCTTCGACAAGCAGCAAGGCGAGCACGTAACCGTCAAGATCGTCAAGTTGGACCGAACTGGATGGTCTACGTACGTGACGAAAGTTGTCGATGTGCTCGACATGCCGACTTTCGGTGGTTTGATTTGGGATTCCGTCGTCGGCAAATGGGTGCGTTTAGAACGCCGTTTAGGCTTTTTGGAAACTTCTCCGAAGGTATGTCTTGCGATCCCGGTAATCCATAGCGCGGACTAACTCTAGTTCAGGGTCATATGATTTCAACAAATGGTAGACCGCTCGAGTTCACACGGTGGATCAGGGATGGCCGACCATACGACCAGAAACCGGAGATCAAGGATGTCCCGAAGTACGCCGAAGTCTGGCGCGGGTGGTGGACAAATCTCCAACCGAAAGCCCGCGTACCATCATCGTCTCCAGCTTGGCCTCTTCTACGCATCAATGGACTCGATTGGTCCAAGACGCGTCGCGGTGGTAGTAACGGCTTTCTCGCCATCGTCATGACGCTCGTTTGGTGGAACCGTGTCGCCATGGCAGCGCAAGACCGTCGGGAGCTTGAGTCTGTGTTAGAAGACGTTGAATGGGTATTGGTGCAAATGCTGGATGCGTAGGCTGGCGTTGACGTGAGCGATCCCAATACACGACAAAGGGAAGGTACGTTCTCCTCATAATAGCTTGGTCTATCTCAGACTCTGACGATGCCGTAGTTTCGCTCGTTTGAAGTTTCGTGAGTGGATGCAGCCGCACAGTACGGCACGAGTAGTTTTTATCTTGTGATTTATATTTGTTAAGTTTTTGTACATACAATGGGGATTCAGAATAAAATCAGTAGGCGAGAAAAAAACCAAGTGTGTGCCATAAGAAAATTACATCAGTCCGTCTTACAACGGAACTCCAATGTCAGGCGCAGGACTTCTTGAGACCTGTTGAACGACACATGCGTATGCAAAGCTGTGTGAGCCAGCGCAAGGCTGTGGGGATCGAGCGCGAAAGATCGCGCGCGAGATTCCGAGTCTGCCGTACCAGTAGGGTGGTAGGCACAGCCAGGGTTGGGAGCGATGCAACGGCGGGTGGAAGGCGGGAATGGCGAGCGGCGGGTGGTGGGAATGGCGAACACGTTTTGGCTGATTTGAGCGTCCTGCGCGGGAACTGGATGGTGAGGCAGCGTAAAGCTCGACTAGACTTGAATTTAGCAGGCGTGGTGAGGGGTAACGAGCCTTGGAGCGGCGGGCGGAGGGCAGGATAAGCAGCGGCGGGTGCAGGCGGGTGGAAGAGGAATCCTGCCCTAATATGGCAACGTGGCGCGATTAGCAATCACATCCACCCCGACAAACCTTATTTCCCCACAAGCCCGGGTGGCGCGCAAGGGAAGCCGGGAAAGGCGCAAGGATAGCGGAAGGCAGGAACCCATACCTGCCATATTTGGGGAGGGCTGCTAAAGTAAATATGAATGTAGTGATCCAGCATTGCTGCAATATAGTGAAGTGAAAATAGGCTGCCCACTGGGTACCACTTGTCTACAGCCATGTCCAGTCTACTTCCAACAAATTGACAGCCAGGACTGGTATCCTCTCCCTCCCTGCAACCTTCGCTAACCTTAGCATTAGCAGATTACTTCTCCACAGCATCAAATCCGTATATGGAAGGACCCTCGCTCACATCCGCCGACTCTTTCCTCCTCAACCACGAATGACCTTAGGTATCTTTTGAGCATCGGAAAACATGCATGTAGGTATCTTCTTTCTTTCTATCACCTTCGCTAACCTTAGCATTAGCAGATTACTTCTCCACAGCACCAAATCCGTATATGGAAGGACCCTCGCCCACATCCGCCGACTCCTTCCTCCTCAACTTCAACCAATCTTAGGTATGTTATGAGGTACCAGAATCTTTGGAGTGACCCTTCCCTATCTGTTTTCACCCTTCAACTGATCGTAAACATGCAACAGGTTTAGCTCTCACCACTTCGACCTCAACACTCCCCAGTGATCACTCCGTTTTCATTCTCACTACCAGAACACCACAACACCGAAGCACTATAACGACAACACCGAAGCACTATGACCCACCCCCGCTTCTTCATCACAAAATTGAACTCTTCGACATTCGCAAGATTGTGCGGACTCGGCTTCATGGTTCCGCTCAATACCTGGAGTATCTGGTGGAGGCCGATGCGAGTGGGCTTCAAGACGTAGTGCGGTCCGCACTGTCTGACTTTGAGGAGGCACCACCCCGGTCTGCATCCCCTTTTTCACTCAGTGTACCCTCAACCATCAGAACCTGGCTGCCCGGCCCACTTTTTCAAGCCGCCTTTCCCGCTCTTGTCAAATCCTTTCATAGCGGTAATGGAACACCAGTAGGCTAACCCAGCACCCCATTTTGTGACATGCTAATTCATTCATTAGATGGTACCTTTGGCTAGCGATGTTATCGACCTCACGGAAAGCGACGATGAGGTGGAACTCTCTGACGTCGAGCTTGAGGTTACTGGGTGCCACTCTGATACGGACAGCATCATTGATCTCGTGTCAGATTCAGATTAGATAGTATGCTTTATTGTGTATTTTGCAAGATAGATTTACGCTATATCATGATTGTGCGCCCTGTCACGACATTTTAACATTCGCCAGGCCTTTGAAAAGCCGAATGAGGCAATGACTGTGACCATGTGTGACTGTTCGTGTTTTCAACCAAACCAACCCACCCTCCGTCCCTCTCTCAGGTGCACAAGGCGACGCGGACTCGACCCTGGGACTACGCGCGGCGTGCACCTGCTCCTCCCAAATACTCTTTAATACACGGAAGATCAGCACCTGTTCGTGACGCAATGCTCTCATGCTTTCTGGTCAGTTCCAACCCTACGCATCATGAATTTTATCTCTGTCTGTCAACCCCAAGTAACCCTATAGGACCTGCTCGCGTCAGCAAACTGAGTCTTATAAATCAGACACCGGAGTCAGCGACTTCGAGCTGTCCACAACGACTCACTAAGGAGTCAAAATGTTCACCCTTCGCATGAATTCGATATTTCGCCAGTCGCTCCCCACCACCGCAAACTCCATCTCTGTCTCGTTTGTCTCCAAATCAACTTACTCTACTATCGCCGCCCGTGGGGAGCAACTGGCTGCCATCTGAATCTGCGCTTTTCTACCTTATCCAGACACCCAGAACGTCGACAATAGCCATCATATCGTTTTTCAAGCTCTTAGGTCTACGCTCCCCTCAATAATAGTCTTATCAGACTACCTAGCATCCAACAACGTCCTCTCATAACCCATGCAAACCCTCCCCCACGTTGTGGCCCATCGTGGCGCAAGTGCGACTTGCTCGAACCCCTGATGACATCCATATACGCCCCCCGTTCTGTGGCATCGGGATCTACAGCTCCGACACCAAATTACACCTCATTTTGTCCTCTCACAAATACTCATCCACCGCAATCAGAATGCTATTTAAATACCCCAGCACCAACAGTGTACTCTGTATCTCCCCTGCAACTTTCCTCTTTGCATATTCAACGATTGCAAGTGAAGACTCTTCCCGTTGAGGGGAATTATAACGCTTCGCTTGTCGGTGGGTTCACTAAAGCTTTAATGATCGCCTCCTACCTCGTCCCAATCAAGACGTTTGTACACGAGACCCTTCGTCAATCACGAACGACATGCAGTGTCTTGCAATCGGCACCGTGTAACATCATCGAAGCCATTCAGAATAAAGTTAGTCCTCCCATTCCTATTGTGGGCTAAGTGCACCATCTTATGCATTCCTCACAGGATGAATTACCAATGTCATTTGTATACTAACTAGTTATGAATAAAATAGACCATTCTCGTACTACAATCTCGCGCAAGGAGAAAGCGGAAACACCGACACTTTGGGCCGGACACAATGTCCGCCCAATGCTGCAACTCCTTTACACTACCGCTATGCTCTGCCTTCTCCGCTCTGATGAAGTCCTTCGAATCCGCTGGTCCCATGTCGTATTTGAGCCTTTCAATGCCTCATTCCGAATCAAGATAACTTTACCGTTCCGTAAGACGCACCAGACCGGAGGTGCGGCCGTTTCTTAAATTTATTACTTACATTACAGTAAAGTGACATTTTGCAGGCATAGCGCCGTTCTATTTGTACCCCAACCATGTGAAGCCCTGGATGTGCCCTGCAAGGGCTTGGTCCCACTGGTGGACGTACACGAAGGCAAACAGCGGCTTTGCGGGGTTTGTATTCCGCACAAGGGTGGGCTATGACAGACTCAGCGAGCATCCCGAAGATGCGCTGGTGAGTGCCTTGCCTCCAATCCGACGCCATCTGCGACCGCGCGCTGACGACGAGCTTTCTTGCAGTCCCCGGAGGCTTTCATGGAGTCCTTCAGACTCAACCTCCTTGACATCCTCATCAACCCCAGGCCATACGGCACCCATTCGTTCCGACGAGGTGGCGCCCAGTACCTCGCCAACACGCTTCGATGGCCTCTCACCAGTATCTGCGCGTGGGGTGGGTGGACTGAGAGGTACGACAACCCC
>ML170164.1:14264-25881 GCA_004355085.1 Rickenella mellea | reverse complement strand
AGGAGCAGGAGCAGGAGCAGGAGGAGCAGGAGCAGGATGAACTCATTAAGATCAATCCTGAAGAAGATCCAGAGGGATACATGTAAGCATTCAAACATCAGAATATTCAACAGATTCATTGACATCTCAACAGGCAAGCTCTGGAAACCAAATATGAAAAGATGGGAGCCAACCTCACAGCGTAAGTGTTACTTCTTTTCATGTATCAATGATGCTTATGATTCTTTCAGACCGGATAATTGTGTCATCACCAAGTTTGAATTACAGGATGAGTTCCTGTATGGCACATACAGTTATCTCCCTGCACTCACACTGTAAGTTTCATATTAATCTTTACTTCTGTCATAAACTAACTTGATCAAGAGTGAGGGCCACTGCTACGCATGGCGCAAACGATTCCTTCCTTTTTTATCAATTCTTACATTTCTTTTTATACCGATCAGTAAATAAAATAGGAGTCTGAATGAATATTGACAGGTATTGAAAGATAATTGAATGTAGTAATAGCTGATCACCCATGGTGATGAGCTATTTGAAATTTTGAATCTGTGACATACTCTTCCCATATTTATCATCAAATACTAGCAAATGTATATAAATATTTTGGCATTATATTGTCATCATCATCATTATCTGTACTGAGGTTAGTTGCATCAATGGATAGTCTTTATGTACCAAACACCTCCAATTACCTTGGTGACCAAACTATGCAGGTCATTCTTCCACTTTGTTTTCCATGGGAATGAATCACTTTGCCATATTTTAAAAGCATTTCCCACTTTATTTTTCATATTATTTTCACATGGTTTTTAATGTTCACATATATGAAATCAACTTTCCTCAACTTTTTATATTAAACTCTGATGGAAATTCCCTAAAGATTGTGAAGACAGGTGCAGGATCTAATGCATGTGGCACCAGAATAATATCAGATCTCTACACTGTGCAGTTGACATATGTAAATACCTTTGGCAAGAGGTAGCATCCATGGTTGCATTAAATACAGAAAGCTCTGTACTAAAGCACAGAGTTCACCTTAATTTTGATTTGGTTGAAACTTGTTTATTGCATAACCAAGGTATTTCTCAACTTTTTCTTCTTAAATATATTGCCAAAATTGCTACAAATAATTTACTACATTCAATTATCTTTCAATACATGTCAATATTCATTCAGACTTTTATTTACTGAATTAGTATAAAAGAAAATGTAAAAATTGATAGAAAAGGGAAGAAATTGTTTGCATCATGCATAGCAGTGGCTCTCACTCTTGATTATTTGGTACATGCTTCATAAACCACAAGGCATGCTTTTCTACCTTTTAAATTTTTTAATTTTTGAGGAGTAATGTTTTGTAAATTGCCTTCATTTTTGCATTTATTTTGAGTTGTCATGCCATCATGCCACCATACCTCTTTATTTTTATCTACAATTCTAGCTGTAAAATGTCCTTTACCTAAGTATATAATTCCTGCCAGTCTTAGTGTTTTAGGTTCATCCCAAATTTTGACACTTAATTTGTGAGATATTGAAGTATTCTGTGCATAGACATCCAAAGCAAGAAGAGCAGGCAGTCTTGAAAATTCCATATATGCCATCATATTTTGATTACAATTATTACAAATTTGAGAAGATGGATTGTTATTTGTTAGAAAATTACACCACTTTTGGGTACTTGTTCCTTCAAATTGATGTAGTTGTACAAATAAAAATGAATCAATTGTTTCAGTATAATTAGAAGAACAGGAAGTACATCTAAAATATTTATATGCTATTATTTTAGCACGGATTTTGAAGAATAGCTCAGAAAGATGAACCATATTAACTCCTTTTTTGCCCCAAGGAAAATAATCAGGATTATAATTGTGAATTGAAGGTCTAATGATGTTTCTAGCATCCTCAGGTGATATGTGATTATCTCTCATGTCACGAAATAAATCTTCTAAATGTGTCATGAATGAATTTCTCATTGCAATTCTGGTGTAGAAATCTCTAGGTGTTTGAATCCAAATATTATACAAGATTGTAAATAATGCATCATATGAACAGCTGTAATTTTTAGAATCCCATGTAAATCCAATTGGTCCCATGTTGGTATCACTGTCATCTTCAGTTCTATCACTAACTGGACTGGCAAATTTATATGGTCAATTATAGTGCTGAGCACGAGTTCATCCGTGGGTAACCCGGAGCCGTACCCACGGATCTTCTCGATTCAGAATTGGTGCCATGGATCCGTAGTCTCACGGCTCTGCTGGCACCCGTGACTCACGGATCCTTACTCGTGGGTTGTTGCAAGTACTCGCGGGTTTCAAACCTGCAAGTACCTGCGGGTTACCCACAGGTACTTGCAAGTGTTTATATATCTGTAACTAATTTTTTTCTATATACATTGTTGCTGCGCTTTACGGCGCTTCT
Organism: Rickenella mellea; assembly: GCA_004355085.1. Classification (NCBI taxonomy): domain Eukaryota; kingdom Fungi; phylum Basidiomycota; class Agaricomycetes; order Hymenochaetales; family Rickenellaceae; genus Rickenella; species Rickenella mellea. The sequence continues at coordinate 23,463 of ML170164.1, read as the reverse complement.
ACAAAATCTCCGTTCGCGAAGCGCGTGTGTTCTCCTCGTGCAGCTGGAACTGATTCAGTTGCGACTGGGGTGCCGGATGAAGAGATCAGCAGTGAGGGGAGGTAGAAGCAACGAGGAGGAGGGTGGTTGAGGCCAGAAACAGACAGCAAAGGCAGGAGAGGAGAAAGGGATGTGCGAGTCGAGCCTGAGAGAAAACATGTCAATTTAATGTTGATGCGATGAAACGTTCAAACGCACCTGATAGCCATCCTAGCGACAAGCCAACAGCACGCAGCCTTCAACCCCACACCTCCTCACTCTGATACCCCAGCTGAAGTTTGATTGACCGTCGTCGTCGTCGTTCGATCGCGAATGGTCGGATGCCGGTGGTTGGTGAACGGAGGTCGTTGACGCTCAAAATGACCTGCAGAGGCCAAGACAAAGCAGATCAGTACTTAAATCAAGTAACAAAAATCTTTCCAAACTTACCTGGATACCCTGAAGGGCCTAGTTGACACGAGGAGAGAGACGCTAGTTCTCGCAAACACTTGGCGGGTTGACATCGTTGATGCGAACGGCGGCAACGGCGGCTGCGTGAAACGAAGGTTGGAAGTACATCTTGATTGGAGGGTCAGCGAGTGTTGGCATAGACAGAGTGGGAATGTATTGCTTAGCGCCAGAGAGTTTGTTCGGTTGCAACAGGGGTGCCACCCAAAGAGGTCGGTTGACAAGATGTGAAGGCGAGGAGGGCGGAGTTTGGTTAAGGCGGGTACAAGAAAGGAATGGCGGGAGAGGAGCGAGGATCGGCAAATCGAGCCTGAGTGAAGTAAAAGGTCAGTTGGACAATCAGTAAGTTTAGCAAAGTTCGAACTCACCTGTACATCCATCCACTCTCCAGCGAACCAGCACGAATCCTGCATCCCCTCAGCTCCTCCACCAGGACTCAGTTCAATTGACCATCACAGTCGTCGATGGATTCGGTGAACGAGTTGATGACAGGGATGTTCGCATCTTGTGGTCATTGTTAGAGTCAGTGCATCCTTTGTTTGTCTCCTGTGGCGCAAATGCTGGCCTGAACGAAATCAAAGACACAGAAATTCATCGACCACCCTACCAATCAATTTATCGGTCAGAAATATATTGAATCATCTTCTATTGTGTTTCTGAAATGTTTAAGTGTCTTCAAAGCAAGTCAGAAGCTTGAATTGAGTTTTCGTCCAAAAGCAAAGGTTACATTGCCACCGCATACTGATTTTGGATGCGTGATAGTGTCCAGTCACTTACCTCCCGCATCAAATTCTTCTGCATCATTCAAAAAATCAGTAAAACCCTTTTTTAGCATCATTATTGTCTTTGATTTATATGTAGAGGGCCCAGAAGAATTTTATTTGACGTGGAACGAGCTCAAGACCCCGTTTGTTGCATTTGCCACATAAAGTGTGACTACGGTTTGGCTGTGTGTCACACCTTGTCACGCATGTTCATCTCTCCATCAACAACCACGTCGTTGGCCTCTCATCGCCATCCACGCTCATCCAACCAATCAGAAGGTCGCAAAAGCATCCCAACGGGTGCTATTCTTCAAAATCCTCAAGTTTCGTGGTCATTTATGGCCTGGGGGGCTGGCTTTCGTAGCAGAAAGCACATGGATGGTTCGAGCGAGGATAAGATGGCATCTGCAACGGTAGGTTGCCGTCGACGCTCCCGTTTACTAACAGTTCGTTTCACTAGGTATTGAGTGAGGGATATCTCGAGATTCCTCGCTTGATAACCACCGCTCTTGCGTGTGGTATCGACGCCGCTACAACCTGGCACCTCCAGCACCTCCATCTCCCTGCATGGGCGCGTTTGCGCGCCCGTTCGACATGCATGGATATTCGCAACCATCACCACCACCACCACCACCACCACCTACTCCTCCTCCTCCTCCTCCTCCACGCACGGGCACGAGCGTTCCCATTCGACGTGCGTGGAGAGCCGCGTCTGCCACCACGTCCTCCAACTCCCTGCACAGGTGTGCAAACGCACCTGTCCGGCGTGCGTGGAGATTTGCACCCACCACCTCCACCACCACCACCACGCACGGGCACGCAAACGTTCCCGTTCGACGACGTGAAGAACCACGGCCACTTCCACCTCCTCCATCTCCACGCACTGGCGCACAAACGCGCCTGTTCAACGTGCGTGTACATTCACAGTCATCACCACCACCACCACCACCCTCCTCCACGCACTGGCACACGGACATTCCCGTTTGATTTGCGTGGAGAGGCGCTGCCTCCACCTCCTCCATCTCCACGCACGGGCGCGCAAAGTGCCCGTTCGACGTGCGTGGAGATTCGCAGCTCCACCTCCACCTCCACCAGCTCCTCCATGCACGCGGGCACGCAAACGCACCCGATCAATGTGCGTGGAGAGCCGTGGCCACCTCCACCGTCTCTTCTTCCATCACGCTCGAGCGCCCAAACGCGCTCGTTCGACACACAATGTAAATTACATACAAAACAACATATATATTTTAATGTACGATACATGTATCTGTGAGCAACCGTAAGACACCCAAAAATACGCGAGTAACCCGCGAGTAGATCCGCGGGTTTGGAGGTAAGAGATTTTGTGTCATGGATCCGCGAAAAAAATACTCTGCCCCAAAAAAAAACCTGTTGGGATCCAAACCCGCGGGTTTCCCACGGATCCAAACCCGTAAGATCCCCGGGTATCCAGGACTCGTTCTCAGCACTAACCTGGATCAACACAACATCATGCTGGAATATTGTCACTTTGCATAGGCATGCCTGTATTAATTAAAAGAAATGAGGCAACAGAATGTTGTGTTACTAATGGTGCAGAAGCAAAAGTAGTTGGCTGGAATTCTTCAAAATTATCAGGAGATAAACTAGTGCTAGACACATTATTTGTTGAATTAGTAAATCCTCCAAAAGATGTTCAGATTGAAGGACTACCATTAAATGTGGTTCCTATTTCCAGACAAAGTTTTGTAGTCAAATGTCAGCAACAAGATGATGTCACAATTTCCCTCAGCAGAGAACAAGTGCCTGTACTTCCTAACTTTGCAATGACTGACTATTCCTGCCAAGGTAGAACTCGCCCTTATAATGTAGTAGATTTACATAACTGTGCCAATCATCAATCATTTTACACATGCATATCACGAGGTTCTACAGCTAAGGGAACTATAATTATTCAAGGCTTTGATCCTTCAAAAATAATGGGTCGTGCTAATGGTGCTTTGAGACAAGAATATCGAAGCTTAGAACTATTAGATGAAATTTCAAGATTAAGATATGAGGGACAACTTCCTGAATATATACAAGGAGATAAAAGAAATACACTTATTAAAAAGTTTCAAGAGTGGAAAGGAAAAGATTATGTACCAGAAAATGTTCATCCTACTATTCGATGGTCATTTGATTCGCCATTTGAAATTTTTGATGATGATCAAGATGATGTGGTTGAATCCAATAAATCAAACAAATTAGATTCAAATCCTCGACCAACTAAAAAAATGAAATTAACAAAGCATTCTGAACCAGCATCTCAGGAAAAAAATATACCTTCTAAAAAGCGAAGATCAGAGGAATTAGATGATAATATTGATGATAATCGACTAGTGCTGAGCACGAGTCCGGGAAACCCGGGGATCTTACGGGTATGGATCCGTGGGAAACCTGCGGGTATGGATCCCAACGGGTTTATTTTTGCGGCAAGTTGTTTTCTTCGCGGATCCATGTCACAGATTTTCTTACCTCCAAACCCGCGGATCTACTCGTGGGTTACTCGCGTATTTTTGGGTGTCTTACAGCCGCTCACAGATAAATGTATGGTACAAATAAATATATATATTGTTTCGATGTAATTTACAAAAGGCGTCAAACAGGCACATTTGCGCGCTTGTGCATGATGGAAGGAGGAGCTGGTAGTGATGATGGAGGTGTAGGTGGCCACAGCTCTCCACGCATATTGAAAGGGTGCGCCTGCATGCCCGTACATGGAAATAGAGGAGGTGGTGGCCGCAGCTCTCTGCGCCGTCAAACGGGAACCGTGGGGGAGGAGGTCGTGGTGGTGGTGTGGTGGCTACGAAGCTCCACGCACATCGAACTGGGAGGTGCTGGTGGTGCCGCACAAATCGAACGGGAACATGGGGATTCCGGTGCGCGGAGGAGGCGGAGGCGGCGCGGTGGTGGTGGTGGTGGCTGCAAATCTCCACGTGTGTAGAACAGGCGCGTTTCCGCGCCGGAGCTGGCAGTAGTGCTTGTGCTTGTGCGATTGTGCGTTGGCGGTCGTAGTCGTGCCGACGTGGCACCAGTGGTCGCGCTGGTGGTGGTGCTAGGCCGGTACTCATTGCTGTTCCCGCGTTGCCGATTTGATGGCGGTCGTGCTGGTGGTGATGGGGCAGGCACTGCTGTTGCTTGGGCTCGCGTTACTGCCACTGACCGCAGCTCTCCGCGAACGTCGAACGAGCACGTTTGCATGCCCGTACGTGGAGATGGAGATCGAGGGTGAAGTTGGAGGTGGCCGCGGCTCTCCACGCATGTCGAACTGGCGTGCGTGAAGATGGAGGTGGTGGTGGTGGTGGTGGCCGCGACTCTCCACACACGTCGAACAGGCGCATTTGCGCGCCCATGCGTGAAGATGACGGATGTTGTTGTTGTGGTGGTGGTGGTGTTGTGGTTGCTGCGGCTGTCCGTGCATGTCGAACTGGTGGGTTTGCGCGCCGTATGTGATGATGGGGGAGGATGTGCTGTTGGTGGTCATGGTGTCGTGGTTGCCGCGGCTGTCCAGGCATGTCGAACTGGCGCGTTTGCGCGCCATGTGTGACAATGGAGGTGGATGAGGCGCTGGTCGTGCACGCTCTCAGTGGGTGCTGGGTGACGAGCTTCGCGGTTCTTGGCTGTCGTGGATGTTTGACATCGTGTCGCTTTTGGCGCCTGCATACCACACGCCAGGGCGGTGGTTATCGAGTGGGGGTTCTTGTGAACCCTCACCCGGTACCTTGAAAAACATATAGTTAGTAAAACAGAATGTAATTGGCGACTTACCATTGCCAATGCCATGGTCTCCTCGCTCGAATCCTCCCCGTGATCTCCACCTGCAATCCCATCCATCCAAGCCCAAAATGGCCACAAAAATCGTAGATATTGATTGGCAACATCCTTTGGGATGTTTTCGCGATGTTTCGGATGGTCGAATGGGCGTGGGTGGCGACGAGAGGCCAACGACGTAGTCGTTGATGGAAAGATGAACACGCGTGACATGGCGTGACACACAGCCAAAGCATGGTCACGCTTGATGTCGGCGAATGATCTTGAGCTCGTTCAACGCCGAATAAAATTCTTCTGGGCTTCTATATATACATAAAAGACAATAGTAACGCTAAAAATGAATTTTACCGATTTTTTGAATCATGCAGAAGAATTTGAGGTGGGAGGTAAGGGACTGGACAAGGTGGTGCGTCCAAAATCAGTATGCAGTGGCAATGTATCCTTCGCTTTTGGACGAAAACTCAATTCGAGCTTCTGACTCACTTTGAAGAGACTTAAACATTTCAGAAACACAATAGAAGTCGATTGAATATATTTCTGACCGATAAATTGATTGGTAGGGTGGTCAATGAATTTCTGTGTCTTTGTCTTTGATTTCGTTCGATCCCAGCATTGCGCCACAAGGGACAAACAAACGATGCATGTGACTCTAACCACGATCAACAACTCCTCCCCGTCGTTGTCAACGTCGAGGACGACCTCCGTTCCTTTTGCTCTCTTCACCCAACTTCCACCTCACCCACTTTCCGACGATGGCCACCTTCCATCCCGCCACAACGCGTCTCCGAGTCCAACCTCCTCAAACGAAGTGAAATCTTTTGAGTCAACAACACCGGAAACACGCCCCCGCTCTCCATCCGTTGTTCGGGGTGCAGAGGTGAGTGATCAGTTGTATGATTATGTGTTTTTATGTGCTTATCTGTGTTGGCTCGCCTCGTACAGGCCTCTGATGAGCCTTGAAGGCTTCTGCTCACCGACCATCCGTCGACAGACCTTCACACTTGATCGACGACCACGATGGTCGATCGGAACTCAACCACGATGTCAGAGTGAGGAGTGGAGGGCATGAAGGATGTGTGCTGGTGGTCTGGTAGTCCGATGCTCGTACAGGTAGCGTTTGAACCTTCCTTACTGTTCAAATGCTGACTTAGGATGAAGCTCGCGCACCTCTCGCCGATAGCCAAGCCCATACTCACGGTTCCAACCACAGCCCATCTCCCCACAACCTCTGCTTCTGAGAACCTCGGCAGGCACTACCCATCACAACCGAAGAGACTCGCCAAAACGCCTTCATTCAATTCGGTCTATTTGCACACTTGTCAGAACAACCTACCCACCGCAAAGCTAACTGAGAGTTTGTCGGGAAGTTTTTTGGGGGCCGCAGCATCTATCTATGTCAACAGACCCCCACCCATGCTGTGACCATTATAGCCCTCCTCACCCAATCCACGTCCACGAGAGCACACCGGGTCCATTTCCTCAACCCGCCACATCACACCTCACGCGAACCACCACCACCACCACTGCCACCAACCAATCTAGCTAGCTAGGACCAGATCGGCGATGTCGCCGCCATCGCTGCTGCTGCTGCTGCAAGCATGACCCCGTCCCGCTCACCATCACAACGGCTGTGTGTACTGAAAGTGAGGAGGATTGGTTGAGTTGACTTAAAAGCGCCTTATGCGCAGGGACGTGAGCAAGTAGATAGAATTATAATTAATGAAATAGATACACTCGCAAGTACCTGCGAGTAACTCGCAGGTACTTGCGGGTTTGAAAAACCCACGAGTACCCGCAAAACCCGTGAGTGTGGGATCCGTACGGTACGGGTGCTAGCACAGCCGCAAGATGACGGATCCTGGTTACCATTTCAGACACGAGAAGATCCGCGGGTACGGGTCCGGGTTACCCACGGATGAACTCGTGCTCAGCACTAACGACGATAGAGACAGTCGACCTAGTTGCTACACTCAAACAATTGAGGATCACGACAGCTGAACGCCCACTACCCGTTGTGTTGAATCAATCGGAAGGCAATTTATTGCGCAACCAACGTACAACAGCCCCTAGTGGTGTAAGCTATTCATCACGGCAGAACCAAGTCCAGACCCGGACACATCCACGCCCTCATCCCCATCCTCTGTTTCTTACGGCTCATCCCTCCATGAATCCCATCACCCACTCCACGACTCACTCTTCGACATCACATTCCCCGCCACTATGTCTGAACCAGTAAACACCACTGACCGACATCTCCCTGACGCAACCGGTACCCATCCCAACCCAAACTATATCAATACCACCGATGAATTCATAGAAGCCGGACATGGTATAGGGAGGATCCGGAACCCCCACTTTCCAAGAGACGCAATGGAGACAGGAGGAGTTGCAGTGCCACAACAGACAGGACCCCTACCGCCGCAGACACAAACTGCACCGGCACAGGGAGACGACCCAAGCAACGTGGCCATAACCATCCTAGACTTGCAGAGACAGATCGCTGAAATGTTATACAACCAAACACAAGCGATACAAGCTGTCGGAGGACAACCACCGAGACCCGCAGCAGCGCCTGCCCCAAAGATGCCTAAGCCGGAGGAATTCTCAGGATCGCCGGAGAAAGTGCAGAGCTTCTTACGCCAATGCTCTCTGTACTTCGACCAGTACCCTGGAATTTCCAATTACAGCCAAGTCCGCACTGCCCTCTCGTTCATGAGAGGAGGCACTGCTGGACGATGGGCAGAACGGCAGCTCGACATCCACGAGCATAGGATCCAGGGCACAAGGCTGCTCACGTGGACGACATTTGAGGACGCAGTAAAGGAGGCCTTCGGGCAACAGGATGTGGCCGCAGCGGCCAGGAACAAGATGGAGCTCTTAAGCCAAGGCTCCATGACGACAAGTGAATACGTCATTGCATTCGAAGAAGTTCAGCATGACACGGGCTACGATGACACAGCCCTCATTCACTATTTCAAGGGACTGCCAAGGGCACTCTCTGATAAGATTTACGGAGGAGATAATCTTCCCACCACGTTGGCCCAATGGAAAGAGAAGGCCAAACGCCTCGACATGCAATGGAGGCAGTGGCAGGAGGAAAAGAAGATGTACGTCGGAGGGCAAAAGGACCCAAAGACAACCACAAGCGCGAGGCCACAGGCGGCGGCTGTAAGACCGCAGGCTCCAGCACAACAGTACAGGTGGCAGCCACGTGCGCCACAACAACAGAACACAGGACCGGCGTTGCCCCCAGGCACGCCTATGGATATAGACAGGAGAAGGGAACATCCCGCATGCTACAACTGTGGCATCGTCGGACACATCGCGAGGAACTGCCGAAGACCGGCACAACCTCAACAGACCAGAGCAATAGAAGTGATGGAAGCGGAACAGCCAAAAGCGGCTGAAGAGATACCACAGGAGGAGAAGGAGAGAGAGGCAGAAGCGTTACGCGCTAGGCTGCGATTCTTGGGTTTTTAGACTGCCCGCAGGAAGGTGCGATCCTGGTGGGCAAGGACTTATATCGAATGCCGGACCAAATATTTGTTGATACCAAACCTTACAATAAATATACGACGTTGACCGTTGACAAACTGGCGTGCGATTATGAGTCCCCAGCACAAGAAGAACCTAAGATCGAGTTGAAAGGAGTCATAATTCCTAAAAAGGACAATAAGGAATTAAAATTAAAATGCCAAATGACCACCACCGACGATCAAAGAACCATGATCATCAGGGCTTTAATCGATAGCGGCTGCACCAATAGCTGCATCGATAAAGAATTAGTCAGGGCTAAGGAGTTAAACACAACCAAACTCCCGACTCCAATCAAAGCGTACAACGCCGACGGAACGAGTAACAGGGAAGGCGACATAACGGAAACTGTCACGGTTCGGATCACTATCCAAGAACATACCGAAACCATGACGCTTCCAGTCACCAACCTTGGAAAGGATGACGTATTCCTAGGATATGACTGGCTACAACGCCACAATCCGGAAATAAACTGGGAATGGCAAGTCATTAAGTTCAGTCGTTGCCCAGAAGAGTGTGGAATGCGAAAGAAGCGGAAGACGACAGTAGAGGATGTTGAAGAGGATGACGTGAAAGTGAGAGCACATGAGAACGTTGCTACCAAACTCGCCGTCGAAGCCGAA
>ML170163.1:964479-997697 GCA_004355085.1 Rickenella mellea | reverse complement strand
TTAAGCTTGAAGCCCTTTATATGTGAGGTGATTAGACGCCTTCCTTTGTGATACATGAGTATGGGAAGCTGATAGGTGTCGTGTGCCTCTATTTCTGCCTCTTTAAGCTTTCTTGGATAGTGGAACCGATGGCATTAGAAAGTTCACAGGTTGGCAATCCTTTCAGCATGCCTTTCTAACGTTGTTGCAACGAGCAAAAGATCGGAATTGCTAGGTTACGGAAAAGCCACCCATCAACTGGAGCAACGCCGCTCAAGCCTCTCTGCGTATATCTAAAAACCCACACGGTCAACTGCGCCATGTCGTTAGAAAGTTGATCGCCGTCGAGAGGTGACGTCGATTCACGACACATCTAGGGACTATTTCCAGCTATGTGTCGAGTCTTCACGGCGCCTTCGCATATCGTTCACACGCCTCGTCTTAGCAAGCTCTCCAAGAAGACCATTCCGCCAGGGCTGATGAAAGAGACATACCGCTCACAGCGCCACTTCCCTCCTATGGTGAATTTTACGACATAACTTGGGTGGAGAAGGCTGGAAGCACTGCGGGTTCACCGGGCGGGTGCCTGAAAACCTGACGTATTTTTGTAGCGACAAACTACCGAAGTTTCGCGTCTGGAGTCTCAATGGTGACTGGCTACCGTTCGTGTGACAATATCAGCTGGAAAGCCGGTGTTTCCCCGAACGCGGCGCTTGTGAGCGGGACCAAGCATGCACAATGAAATTTCAATTCAGTTGATCGGTGGACGACACGGACATCGTCAATCCCCAGAATGTTATATCGAGATCTTCTGCTTACCCCGCATTTGACGAGGCAAAAGACACCGAGTGGCTTGATTCCCGCACACGGGACATACATACCCCTGCCCGCGCATACAAGCTCGCTGTCTGCCCCTGTATATATACGTGGGCGATGTGGATGCTCGTTCTTGTTTCCACCCCCGCTTCTCCGTCAATCTTCTTGCTGTCGTCCCACCCACCGTTCTTCTCTCGGATTCTGTTCCCCCCCAACTCGTGCTGGTAATACGTTAGGGAGGGCATGGCGCCTAGAACAGTGCCAGAGTGGACCATAGTAGATTTTATTCACAGGGGACCATGGTGGCGGAATCATGGTAAGTCCCCCCCCCCTTTTCACCGCGTGCTCTGACGATCTAACACGATTTCCCCCCGCAACGCAAAGGCATTCTCATATTAAACCTATGCCTCATCTTGCCATTAATGACCTCTGCAATAAATGGCTTTGACTCGTCGCTGGTGAATGGTGCGTGTACCCATTATTTTTCCAACGCGCGGTAGCGTGGAGCTGATTCTCCCGCGAACACGTCAGGGCTACAAATTGTTCCCGATTGGCAGAAATACTTTAACTATCCGGAGGGAAAGGCTTTGGGTACGTGTCCCTCTCATGGTAAATCGGCTATCACGACGCTAATCTGGCGCGCACAGGATTAATCAACTCAGCACAAAATGTCGGCGCCATTATTGTTAGCTTATGTCCATCATCCTTCAATGACATTGCACAGTCTGACACGGGCAATGCATCTAGGGAATGCCGTTCACGCCATTGGCGTCCGACCGCCTCGGCCGACGCGCCGCTCTCTTCATTGGCTCGTTTATCATGCTCGGAGGCGTTGCCCTGCAAGTGGCCGCGCAAAATGTGGCGATGTTTATCGGCGCCCGGTTCATCAGTGAGATCATGTATGTTTCTCACGGAAATTAGTCTGACATGACATCCCCAGTTGGCTTTGGCTTGTCATTTGCGACCAATGCTGCGCCGTTATTAATCACGGAGCTGGCGTACCCAACGCAACGTGGTAAATTGACATCACTCTACAATTCGTCTTGGTATTCGGGTAGCATTATCGGTGAGTGGCCACTATTTGCTTGCCAGGAATTTATTGAATGACAAGGAAACAGCTGCATGGGCATGTTTCGCGGCCTTCAAGAGGAAAGATGGCTCGACGTGGTCATGGAAGTATGTCACAAAAAATCGACCGCGGAATTATTATTAATGAATATCATTTCAATCGACAGGATCCCTTCACTTATTCAGGCTGCTGGGTCTGTTCTGCAAGTTTGCCTCGTATGGTGGATCCCCGAGAGTCCTCGATGGCTGATTTCCAAGGGACTTGTGAGTACTATGCTTTTGGGTATAGGAACAGAACCTGAGTTAGTCACACTCCTTTTTGTGCGTAGGAGGGTCAAGCGGCCAAGGTCTTAGCGCGATATCACGCCAACGGCAACGACGAACGAGACCCACTCGTCGTATTCGAGATGGCCCAAATCAGACATGCGCTGAAACTCGAGAAGGAGTATGCGTCAGAAAGCAATTATCTATCCTTATTCGCGACGCCTGGGAACCGACGACGTATGAGGATCATCATTGCCATTGCCATTTTCTCACAGTGGAGGTTGGTTTGATCTGCCCTGGATAGGCGGTGATTGTCCGCTGACATCTAAACGTAGTGGCAATGGACTGGTGTCGTTCTACATCAATCTCGTTCTCGAAGGTGTTGGCATCAACAATGCAGGAACGAAGGCGGAGATTAACGGAGGCTTACAGGTGGATCTCCGCGATCTCGTCATTCTGCTGCAGAGGTATTGACATATTGCCTGTGCAGATCTGGAACTTCTTCTGTGCCATAACCGCCGCGTTGCTGGTTGATAAACTTGGTCGACGAACTCTGTTTCTGGCATCAAACACCGGCATGCTAATTGGTCTGTACCATCTTCGAAATATCAAAATATGCACGCTGGAATGAATTGATTCACTAGCCTTCTCGCTCTGGACCCTCACTACTGCTCTGTTTAGAACCACGGGGAATACGGATGCAGCCAAAGGTAAAATCCTGCTTCATCACGCGCATATGCATCTAAGTTTGAACCCATGTTTTTTCAGTCACCATACTGTTTATATTCCTTTTCTTTTTCTTCTATGACATTGCGTACACACCTATGTTGGTCGCATATACATTGGAAATTCTGCCGTTCAGTATTCGCGCAAAGGGATTTGCAGTTATGGTATGTCCTGAACTGTCTGCATTTTCCGGTCGGCTTACGAAGAGATATGCAGAATATCACCGTTTGTCTGACACTCGCTTTTAACCAATTTGTGAATCCTTGGGCTTTGGATGCCATGGGTTGGAAATATGTGAGCCAATTTCATCAACGCTCATCAGCAAGGCTAACGTCGCCATAGTATCTCGTTTATTGTGGTTGGCTTGTTTTCGAACTAGCATTCGTGCTTCGATACATAATTGAAACAAAAGGTAACGGTGAAATGACAAATTTGGCAGTCATATAATTAATCCGAATTGTAGGTCGAACCCTTGAGGAGACGGCAGCTCTGTTCGACGGCGATCAGGCACCCAAGGATCTAGCCGCCATGGGTGGGGAGGCAGCGACCACAACTATGACCCGCGCTGTAGGGCCGGAAGAAAGCTGGGTTGACAGACGGGGTAATTGGGCAGATCATCGGCGAGAAAAGATTACAACAGAGCTGTACGAGCTCCGGCATTCTCCACAAGCGCATTCCATTGAGTCCGGATCTTCTGTATAGAGAGGTTGGCTATATTCTGGTCTTGTTTGTTTTATCGCTGTCATGTATTTTTATTACACTGTTATCGGTTGGAACCAATGTAACGAATTTTACGAAGGTAAAATACCAAAATAATCTGATGGCTCGCCCTCTGACGTTGCCACCCAAACTGATACCCTGCCCACTCGACAAGGAAAGACACCCCACCCATCGGGACTCACGGCGACTTCTCGCGGATCTCCCAATAGATCTCGGTAATTAGCCTTTCCACAAACCGTATGTTAGCCACAGGGCGGACGATCATAACCGAGTATTCACCTGACTACCAACTCTCATTTTTATTTCTTCACCATAATATGTCGTAGATTTCGCCTGTGATTTTTGTCTGAGGGATTTGATTTTTAATACCGATACGGACAGCAGATAGATGACCACAGACTTGGCAGCGCTCGAGCGAATGACGACAGCACAACCAGTCCGATCATTGGTTCCACTTCGGACAAAGCCGATGCAATTTCGATAATTGAAATATTCAGTTGTGTCTCCGTATGCGTAAAGCTTTCGGAAACCGAGTAATTGTTCCAGTTGCGCCGCTGTTTCAGCATCGTAACACTCCTCGTTCGGGAATAAGTCACCGTAGAATACGCAGCTGTCGCACGACTTCATTCAGGTTCCATATGTGACAATAATATATCGAAACTGACGGAAACCCATGTCCGTGAAGCAAGATTAATGCGTATGATTGAACTTTGAAGCTTTTATGCACCTAGAAGGATCATATGCATACAATTGGGAAGTCTGTCAGAAACCTTACCCAGCTTTCCAACGTCTGTCCTATTTGCTGCGGCAAGATGTGAGTAAGGAAATAGCAGGGAACTATAAATTTACCGTGCTGGGAAAGGCTTAGCATATATTGCAGAAAAGCAAGCTCAGCCAACTCAACTCGTGATTGTCCACAAACGTGACGGCGTCTCCAGGTCTCTTTTCTAAAATACTATTTCGTAAGATTTTCCTCAGGTCGGGATCGCTGTTCGGCTTGCTGGCTTCATGTAAGTTATAGTGAAGGGGAACATCGAAAAATGCCATCTATTTTGTCATGTAACGGATCGATCCCAAATTGACGACATAGATTACGGACCTGGCCTTCGAAGTCACGAATGTACGGCGATAATCGACTGTAACTGTCCGAAATTTAAAATCACTGGATGTGAACGACCATAACACGACGAACTCAGTCGTCCAAGCTTCTGCGATAGCCAATAATTTGTCGTTACCCGTCTCCTTCCTAGTTTTGCGCAGCTAAAAGCCATGTTCATCGGCTGTAACATCCCAAATTATGAATGGTCAGACTTACAAATTCTTTCAAGAAACGGCGGTCATAATGCTTGATTGCGTCAAAACGAAATCCACTTGCACCGGTCGTCTATAATACACACTCAACACGGTGCTCAGACGCGAGGGGACTGCTCTCACCTGCAAAATCCAAACTCCCCAACTGAGCATATCGTCTCTTACGTCTGGTTGACGATGGTCAATCTGTAACATCGAAAGTTCAGATACCGTTCCACAATTGAGATCGGAATTATACTACGTCAGCACCAAGAAGGTAGTCGTAGTTTCCGTTCTCTTTGTCAACGTGGTCTGACCAAAATTTGCGTCGTGGACCCTCTATGTAGTAGATACCTCGTTTACGAGTACTTCTGTCGTAATCCACGCCTTGACAATCAATGAATCCGCCAATCACTTGATTGATGCAGCATAAGACATACCAGAGAAATGGTTGTGATTCCATTTAAGGGAACTGTACTGCGCCATCCTGTGTTAAGGTGTCTTATGTATGATAAGAGCACTGTACCTTGTCTCCTCTGCCAGGAAATTCAAATGAAGTATAAGCCTATTAGGAGACCGATCAATGCAAGTAATATATAATAATTGTGGCAGTATCACCTCGATTTCTTTGCGGGGGCCAATCTTTTTCATGCGGTTGTCAGGGTGAACTTCAACCGCCATACATTTCTCCGCTCGATCAGCTCCAACCTTGTGCTGAGACACACGGCAAACTGAACATCAGTGGTGCAGACCAAGGAAGGTTCACTCACACCGAGAACGGCATCAATGATGACCTCGACGCCGTGATTCTTCGCAACAATACAAGCCTGTACAAATTCATCACGCGTTCCCCATCGAGTACGGGTTGCTCCTCTTTGATCAAATTCGCCTAGGTCCCACTGCGATAGGTTATCAGCCCAAGGAATGTAGGACGTTCTAATATTTATACCAAGTCATATGCGCCATAACCTCTGCCTTGCTGAACATGGAGAATTTGTAGCTTGTATCGCTGATCCAACAATATGATCTTACAGGATGGCCATCTTTATTTGGCGGTGGAAGCCAGACTCGTGTGAATCCCATGGCTGACAGACGAGGAATATGTTCCTCAAAGTGTTTCCACCAGCTGCTACCATCAGCGCAGCTATTCCATGTAAAAAACTGAATCTAAAATTAAATGCATGAGATATGAGGAATACCGCGAACCAGCTCAAGCCCTCAGACCATTGCCGCGTTGTTTCCGGTCGGTCCATAATCCATCCGCTCTAAGGAGGGAGACGACCAAGGTTTCGCGCCAAACGGAAGCAAATCTTTTAAAGAGTCGTAGAGTTTATTCATGGCGTTTTGCAGATGTTGCGAGTGTCTGGGGTGAATGTCACGGCAGGTGAACGTTTAAGCCAGCGTTTTACGGCATCAGGAATTCGAATCGCATGTTGGCCAACACGTTGTACACGAGCCCGAGTGGTACAGCAATTGAAAGGCCTGCCCGAAATCAAAGTTGGGAATATTCACACTCCGCCAACGCGGAACTATAAAGTTGGAAACTTTATTTTCCTTCCATCATCCGTCGTCCATCACGACATCGCCGTGTCCACGTCGGCGTTCCGCTTGACAATGGGCATGGCATCTTGTCATTTTTTCTAGTCTTGGTCGAGAAGGTCAAGCCTCCTTAATCGCTCCGATCACGCATACTATTCACGTCGATACGGAGTTTCATGATGTGGCGACATATACCGTACAACTTTGTCTGAACCTGCAGGACGATATCAAAATAATATCAATACCTTCCCTACGCTCGTTGAATAGACCTTCATCTGGCTGTGGTGCAGCTGTCAAGACCGTTTATTGGCCATTGAAGCCTACCATATTACCTTCAACTTGCTTCAGGTTTACCCGCCACGAAACAACCATTTCACCGTTGCCAGCCCTTGTAAGTCACCACCGGAAGGTTTGGGATGAAGCTGGCGAATGAATCCTACCTACGGAATATGATGTCAACTCTGTGTGGCTCACTGCCCTTCAAATTGAGACAACGTCCTCGTCGTCCTGTAAGAATGTCTATCTTGTTGGACCTCAAGCTCTGCGGACCGGTAAGTTCGCAGTGAGCACGAACATCTTGTTTTGCATATATTTCTCCCATAATCGACAGGAGAGGACCTGGTTCTGTTTCCTAAAGTTCTTTCAGTGGAAACAACGATTTCGTAAACTTCCGTGATGAGGCGACAGAAGTAGCATTCGCAATGAGCATGGGCCCAGAAAATGGTTGGATGCCTGTTCCATTAAGTGGAAATTTGTCATGGTTAAGTAAATGTATATACAGCCTGTTGTTGCACTTCGTGGATAACAGGTGAAGGTTTCTTGAAAGGGGTACCTATTTTAGGACGCAACAAACGCGTTACGTCACAAACATTCAACACTGCTCTCGCGACATTCAAATTCAAGGCGGCAGGATGCCGCTGACAACTCGTAGTCCCGTTCGGCTCGCCTCGGAGCCATCCTCTGGGCCGTACGAAATCATGGCGGCCTCCCAGCAGGCCCACATCGACGAACTCGTGCAAAAGAACCGGACTGGCGAACACACGATAAAGAAACTACAGCACAGTCTCGAGGAAGAGAAAGAACGCGCCAACGATGTCGTCAAGCGTCTCAAGGCCGCTTCTGCTGATGAGCGAAAGGAGTGGCGAGAAGGGTGCGATTCGCTGCTTGGATGCCACCGTATTGTGCACTTGCGCACCATAGTCGAGTTGGAGAAGGAACGAATGAACGTGCTTAAGGAGAGGGAAGAGACGCGCAAAGAACGGTTGGCGGTGTTGCAACGAGATTTCAAGTTGACGTTGTTTCTTGCGAAGGAAGCAGAGTTTGAGACGTATACGGCACGACTGAAGGAGCAACTGGAAGAGTTGAACGCTGAGAAGGAGGCATCGGAGGCAGACTTGATCGCCTCGCATGATCAAGAGCTTTTGGTTCTACGTGGAGATCTCTCTAGGGCCGAGGCTACGAAGAAGGAGAAATCGGACGAACTTAAACGCGTTCAGAAGGAGATGGACACTCTACGTGTTAGTCTATCTATGTTATACATTCTATACCTCACATTTTCATATCGTGGTCGGTAATAGGCTGAAATCTCCAGTCTTCGAGAAGCGAAAACGACGACAAAAGCCACAAACGAAACTTTGTCAACGAAACTTGAACGTGCTCAGCTTCAACTCGATGGCGCGAAAACTACCCAAGCCGAGTTGGAAACCAAGAACAGCGAGCTCAAACGCACCAATGCTGACCTCAAACGGCAGCTCGATAAATGGCAAAGTTTGGAGACCAAAGGTGGAATGGAAATGGAGGAACTGCGGAAGCGATGTATTACGCTGGAAGTTCAAGAGAAAGAGTTGGCTGACCGAGTCAAGGACCTTGAGAAAGCCCTAGAGAGTGAACGGAGGAAAGTAGCCAAGTTGAGGGATCAGAACGAAAAGTTATCTGTGAGCGATAGTTCCGTGCGATTCGGGTGGAGCAAAATATCAATAGTCTTTTCAGGAAGTCGCCGAGGAGGCTCAAGAGCACGCAACAGAGAAACAGAATGAAGCCGATGCGGCGATCGCAGAACTCGCAAAGGCCCAGAAAGCTGTGGAAACATTAAAGGCCAAACTTCAGACTGATGCGGAAAAGTCGACTACCTTCAAGGCAGGTCATTTTTATCTTATCTTTTCAATTATCGTGATAAATTGGCCATATTCAGAAACCAAAGCCTCCATCCCCTCGTCCGCCATCTAGTGATGACGAACCGGCAGAGATACCTGGTTCAGAAAGGGAGGTAGAGATGGCAGTCACGCCGGTCGCACCGTCCAAACCTCGACCTCGTCCACGACCCGCATACAAGAATGCAGAACCACCTGTGGAATCAGGAGATGTCGAAGACCTCCCGTCAAAGAAAGCTGGGAAGAGAAAAGCTACAACGGAGGTCGATGAAGGAACAGCTGCAAGTCGGAAACGAAAGAAGGCTCCGGAAGACGACGAAGTAGTCATGATCGAGCCTCCAGCGAAATCGAACCTCAAAGGCAAAAGCAAAGCAAAGGAGGACAGTGACGATGAAATAGTCGATGTGACTCCCCAGAAGAAAAGTAAGAAGGATCTCCCGGAGCGGAAAGAAACCAAACCGTCAAAGAAGAAAAAGGATGAGAAGGAGGCAACACCGGAGGAGGAAGAGGAAACGGAAGTGGAGGAACGACGGCGGAAAGACAAAGGAAAAGGCAAGGCCAAGGTCAAGGCCGAGGACGACAGCGATGTTGAAGAATTGCCTGTTCCGAAAGCCAAGCCCCGTTCGAGGAGTGCTAAACCTGCAAGCCAAGCCGACAGCAAGAAAGCCAAAGTCAAGCAGCCCGCTGAAGAGGAGGTAGAGACGGTAGAGGATGATCCGCAGCCCAAGAAGAAAAAGAAACGGATATTCACGAATTCACAACCGACCACTTTCGACTGGAGTAGCATGCCTCCTCAGGTCAATACTTCAGTCAATATTTTTTACATTTGCACTGACTTCTTTCTTAGGCGGATGGTGGGTTAAATATTCCTACAGAGCTGTCGCCTGTGAAGGAGACAGACGCAGTTCCTGCGCGATCTATGTTCGGAAAGCTTCTCGGATTTCGGTAGTATCTTGCTTAGTCATCATTGTCGGTACCGACAAAGTTTGTGTTAGTTTTTCTTGACTGATCACCGCCACCGAACGCTCCTTGCTCCCGTCCACCATCTTCTCTATGCCTGATGAACGACGTCGAGGATGTCGATATCGACAACGATTCACTATTTGGATCACCCCCACCATCACCGGTCAGAGGTAGGTCACCTTCCTTGGCGCTGCCGAGCACATCAACAGGCTCTGCGCACGAAAATGTGGGGACCATTGCACTTCCTGGTTCCCATAACTGTTCTGAACTTCCAGTCAATCCACCAGCCTGGCCTTCGTTGAGCGCTAGCTCTTCAAGGTCGCATTCCGCGGCGTATCAAAGGCCCGCGTTTCGCGCTGCCTCACAGCCTGTCGCGGTCCCAAAACCGCCGCGATTACCGCCGAAAAAGAACGGGAAGCAGCGCGCTGAGTCGTCAACGCCGCGTCCAGCACCACCGCCCATACCATTACCCGATCCCGAGGAACCAGTTCCTTCGAATTTCCTTCGAAACCAACAGGCGCTTCTCGGCCTTGCAGGACTTGTTGGAGGGGTCAACCCTGCCAATCTATCCAAACGGAGCAGTCGAGGGACCACGTCAACAAATCCCATTGTCGTGGAGGAGGAGGCTCCTGTGATTGGGCCGAGTACGTGGAAGAGGGGTTTTTCGGCAACATTGCCTTCGCCAACGAGTGACGAAATTGTCGCCGCCATGATTAACCAGAAAAACATTTTTCCCGTCCTCCGCGATCTCCTCCCTTTTCTTCGGTCGTTTCCTTCATCCGGCGCAACAAACCAACCACCACGTTCTGGCTCTGAACCACTGGGACCTCCCCCAAGAGCATTCGAACGCGGCCAGCCTTACGCAGCTCCACCATTAAAACGGAGAAAATTACATCGTGTGCCTGCGGGAGCGGCTGATTGGAACGTCCCATACCCTTTTCCTCAGGAAGAAGGCCCGCCCGACTATTACAGTAATTGGGAGAAGGAACGTGGGAAGCGATTACTCGCGCAGCTCGTTTCGCTGGTCAAGGAAGCGGTCCAGAAAGCAGCTATCAAGTCTTATGCCCAGAAACGAAAACAAGCAGAACTTGGCGCAGATGGTCGGCCTTACAGTTCATATTATCGTTCACCTACACCAAGCTCCATTACCAACACCATGACACCCACGCCTTCTTCCTCGCTACTCGCTGGAGCTTCGTCGACCTCCACTGCAACAAATACACTCCCCACCAATCCCTCCGTTGGACGCTCCACACCTTTCGATCAATTCATCGCGTCGCTCTTAACATCTCAACCGGTTGCTCCCGTGACACCATCAAACGAAGATTCCCGACATAGTCCTGCGTCGACCGATGCATGCCAGCAGGACATGGATTCCTTCCAGAAGGAATTGGACGCCTTACTGTCTGAGATTAAGACGGACCAGCAAACGGAGGATCCAGCGCCGATGTGCTCCATGACTGATTCATCGGTGACAGGAGCCAGTTCACCGGCGCTCACGTCGTCGACTCGCCTTCCAACTCCGTTCGATTCCAACAAGGAGAACGATGCTCCTAGTGTTGATGTTTCACCCTCGGACTCCTTCGATTATTCCTCAACAACCGACATGAATTATAATTTTGACTTCGCGATAGATCCTATTCTCCTGAACATGTCACAACCGCAACCGAAGCCCACCACGCGTGCTTTGTCACGAGGAGACGATCCTATGAGTATATTGCCACCTTCGTCAGTTGGGTCTCCGATATGGCCTTCCCAATCTCTTATCGATGCGTCTATGCCAGTGACAGGCAGCGGTTCTTCAGGTTCGTGCATGCTTGAAGGCGTTTCGTCCAAGCCAAACTCACGCACATCGACGCTTTCAGGTTCGCTTGTAAACACAAGTCTGACATGGTCATCAGGTCCAACGCCTATGCCAGTAGTCACACCAGTTAACGGATCGACTTTACCAGTAATCCCGCAAACTGTGCATTCAAATTCGACAGTGCGGAGCTCCTCGAAACGTCCGGTCGCAGGAAAATCTAAGGAATCTGTTCCGCTTCCTGACCGACATGAATTGTTGATAAGGGCGAAGGCTCGGCGGGAGCAGCTGCAAGCAGAGATAGCAAGGGCAAAGGTGGAGCTTTGGGAGACGACGATTGAGCAGGGCGTTCTCGTAGATTTATTGAAGGACAAAGATCTGCAATAATTCTATACCCCTTTGTTTACGTGATTGTCACGAGCACGTGATGTTTTGTCCGACGCGACCAAATATTGTTTCTGCTGAAAACTACAACGACGGTGAAGCCCCGACGGCGCCAGACCGGCTGCAATGCACTATCAACAACTGGCACTCGACAGGGAGAAGTTCAGGAAAGATATCAAGGCCGCTGTTGAAGACGATGACCCTTTGGCGGCGTATGAACGTTTCGTGAAATGGACGGCGGACAGTTACTCGCCCGATCATTTGGAGGAGTCCGGTTTGGTGGAGCTTTTGGAAGAGACCGCGCGAACCTTTAGGGACGATCCGATATATAAACAGGATATGCGATACCTCGAGCTTTGGGTACAGTACGCGAACCATGTGGACAAACCTGAGCTGGTATACGGATATCTGCTGGAGAATGATATCGGGACGGTGTATTCGCAGTTGTATTCGCAGTATGCTGCTGTGCTAGAGATGAATGGGCGGTGCGTACTTGGCTAACATAGGACGCGTCCTGAGCTTACATTGGACGCAGACTTCAAGAAGCCCAGGATGTCTATATTCGGGGGATTGGACGGCCGTGTCGAGGAGTTGCGACGCTCAAGAAACGATTCTCTGAATTCAAAGCACGAGTTTTGTCCAAGTCAACCCTCAAACGACCCTCGAAGAGCACCAAGGTTTCGGTGCGTTTATTCCTTTTGGCTTTGTCCTCAGCCTTTTATCGACACATCTCTCAGAGCTTGACGGAAACTGGACGACTACGAAGCAACCCATTGAGAAATTTCGACCTCGACAAGACTGTGAAACCCGCGTCGCACCAGTCTGTTGACACGCGGGACGCGTCGCCGTCGTCTTCGGACCCGTATGCCTACATGTCTGCTCCTCCAGCCCCAGGGAAGCGACCAGAGAAACTACAATTCAATCTGTCTCTCCTCTTCAAGGACGGACAAGAGTATTGTATCCAGGAAGCGCGCGCGAAATCGCTTGGTCTACTCAACAAGAAATGGCCCCCTCCTGAATTAGCGTCAAAGCCAGTCAACTTTAACGGGAGCAAGGGCACTAACAAGGATACAACGAACAATGGTAACATGAATCTAACGATGTCGATGGTTGGAGAGCAAACTGTCACCATCAACACGAAGGAGGCGCTCATGGACGTGTTTGCCAAATTTAATTCCCCTGACAAGCCGGAAAAGTTCCTCAACGTCGCGGGGTCAAAACGTGCTCCCGTAAAGAAGGTCGATCCTACCAAGCCGCCTGCTGTAAAACCTACTCCAATTACGAAACGGACCCTGGAGATCGAGGGTGAAAATCGGCAGTCAATTACGAAGACTCCAAGTGAGTTCAGACTTAAATAATAATCGTGTTGTAGTAACAATAGATTGTCAGCTTTCAAACCTTTCGTCGATAATTCGGCAAGCCAGAAGGAGAATGCCACGCCGGCTCCAAAGGTGAGTCACACCTCCACACAGTCTACTCGAGTAACGTTAATCTCCAAGTTCAACGTCTTTGTTGACGAAAATGCGAATATTGCGACTCCGGGTGTTGGCACTGTGATTTTCCCACAAGTTTTCTTGCCGATGTCATTCCAACTCATTTCTTCACCAGTTCAAACCCTTCATCGACGAAAATGCACGAAAAACCCCAACCGTGACGCCTGGTAATCGTAAGGCATTAGCACTGAAAGAAGTAGTCACGCCGTCGGTCGCGCCGATGGCACTTTCGGAGAACGGGACAGAAAATATCGACTCTGATCGCGACCAAGCTAGCCCCGTCTTCGAACGGGTGTTCACACCCGCTGGTGTGAAGGAAAAGACGAAATGGGCCAAGGAAGAAGAAGAGAACGACGACTCGGAAGAAGAGAGCGGCGACGTCTTCCACGATTCCGTCCAATACGTTGAGCCGCCGCCCCAGCCAGTGAAGATAAAGCCTTTCGTTGACGCACCGGCGCCGGTCTTCAGTCGCCCACCAGAGCAGGAGAAAAACCAGCCAGCACCAACGATCCAGCCTGTCTTCACACCTTTCGAACCGTCGAGTTCGCGCCGACCAACCCATGCGTTTGACCCACGCCAGAAAAATGTCTTCTACAATCCAGAGACAGAAACTATTGAAGACCCTGGTGACGAGGACGATTTTGATAATTCCGTTGCAGAGCCGGAAGCGCAGGAGATTGAGAGCGAGTATTATGAGGAGGAAGAGTCGCGCCATGAGAGGATTGGTAGAAAATTCGGCCAGTTCGATGTTATGACGCCGATCACGGAAAGGACGTTTGAATATACGAGCACACGAGCGTTCGGAACGCCAAGCTCGACCGGGTCCTTAGGAGACAGAGCTTTCTTCAACCAGGACGCCGTTGACGCAGCGGATAGACTGGCGGAGGCAGAACGGGAGCTCCTTCCTAGCGTCGTCGAGGAACACATTGATATCGCAGAATCGTCGCTGTCGTCCCGTAACCCACTGGAACAGCGGAGCGATTCACCGGCCATGGATGATCTCGCAGAACACACTGGGACACTGTCACTAGCGGATGCACTCGCAGCCGCGTCAGTATTCAAGCCTCCAAATCCATGCATTCCCTCTGATCCACAGATCATGTCGGCCTTGCTATCCCGCATTTCGCCTGATTCCAAGTACCATGATTTGAGAACGCAGACCGCCAACCGTCTTTCCGAGCTCCAGAAGTTTGCAAACAAGCTGTCGCGGAGGTCAAGCGGAAATAACACCACCAGTTCTCGGTCATTGGCGCTTAGCCCAGAAGTTTTCCGTCTACAGCTTGACGGGAGGTGCTTCGAGGTTTTATACAAGCTTGGAGAAGGCGGCTTCGGTGCCGTTTTCGCCGCTAAGGATAAGGGCATGGGTGAAAAACCTGTCGACGAAGACGAAGACGAGTTTGACGAGGATGAGGACGACGCCAATATGATCGCGTTGAAAGTCGTTAAACCGCGAAACGTCTGGGAATACAATATTCTCCGTAGGATCCACAGCACACTCCCGCTTCATTGCCGACCATCTGTGGTGCTTCCCCATGCATTATATGCATTCAAAGACGAGAGCTTCCTCGTATTGGATTTGTGTCGACAAGGAACACTTCTGGACGTCGTTAACAAGGCTGCCGTGGCCGGCGTCTCGCAGCAAGGCGGATGCTTGGATGAAGTCCTCGTCATGTTTTTTGCAATCGAGCTTCTCAAGTTCGTCGAAGGAATGCATACCGCAGGTTTCATCCATGGGGATCTTAAGATAGACAACTGTCTTGTACGATTGGAGGAGGTTCCAGGTGGAGCGGCTGCATGGTCGAGTTTATATCAAGCCTCTGGGGAAGGCGGTTGGAAATATAAAGGTATCAAGATGATCGACTTTGGACGAACGATCGACACCCGTATGTTCCCTACAGGGCAGAAATTCATCGCAGATTGGCCTACGGACGCACGAGATTGCTTCGAAATGCGCGAGGACAGGTCCTGGACACACCAGACCGATTACTATGGTCTTGCGGGAATAATTCACTGCATGCTTGTTGGCAAATATTTCGAACCGTCGACCGTTGTTCCATCGACACCATCAGCTGGACAACAGACACGATATAAATTAGCAGTTGCTCTCAAACGCTATTGGCAAGTTGACCTCTGGTCACGGCTGTTCGATGTACTGCTTAATCCTGGCCTCGTTCATCCGGATGGTTCACTACCTATATCAGACGAGTTGGCAGATTTACGGATGGAGATGGAGAAGTGGTTGCAGAACAACTGCAACCGAAGCACAAACTCCCTAAAGGGATTATTGAAGAAGGTGGAGCGGCATGTACTTTCATGATTTTTACGTTTTTCTTCCCTTTAGCTTCCTGTAGATTACTTGTCATAACTTATTGAAGGGTTGCTTCCGGGGTTGTTTTGTTCTGACTGCATCCCATAAACGACAAAGCTGCTGCAACAAATGCGGTACAAGGGATTTTCCACTCGTGAACAACAAAAAACACATCGATATGTAACACACAGCGGAGGGACCCCCGACCGGCAGGAGCAACTTTCTCAGGCATGCCCGACACCTCCCATCGGCACAGGAGGTGGGCCACCATCGTACGGATGCGGAGGCCCATTCGGGCCTGGCGGGGGCATCATCATCGGATATGGAACGGCGTGCTGCACTGGACTCAGTGTAAACATTTTGCCACTGTACTGATCAAAAGAGATCATACGCTGCGGACTCTGGTGATAGTATGGGTGGGCGTGTGCGGCGATAGGTGTAGGAGGCATGGACGGTCGAGGTCCAGCGCCATTTGGTTGTGGCGGTGGGTAAGCCCCTGGCGGGGGTGGAGGCGGCATGTACGTTTGAGGAGCTGGAACAAACGTCAACGTTGTGTAAACGAAATATATATCACGAAAGGCTTACGTGGCATTTGACCCATGGGTGGTGGAGCATACATAGCTATGGCTAAAAGTCATTGACGCAACACTGAGTGTAAAAACCCGCAAGACGTACGTTGGCCGTTGTGTGGTCCCATGTGCTGAGGGTAGGGAATGGGCTGCATATATGGTGATGGTACGAACCCTGGAGGAACGATCATCTGCGGGTGTGGTGGCTGTGAAATATGGTCAGTAAGAAACACCGACTAACATCGAGTAAAAATCGTAATTCACTTGTCCTGGATATTGATACGGATAATAGAGAGCATATCCTCGCGCGGCGGCTGCCTGGGCGGCCTGTGCTGCTGCGTCTTCGTCGTACGATGGTGGTGGCGGAGGCGGCGGTCCGTGATGTGGAGCCATATGAGGCGAGGCTTGTGGTGGTGGAAGAGGCGGCGGTGGCGGGAACATCATCATATACCGCTTGCCGCTATACGGCCATAATGCATCTACACATCCCGACAATTAAAACTTAGTTTCATCTCAGAAAAAAATGAAATACACGCACTCGTTGCGGAAGCCTCGGCAACTTTGTTGTACTTGAACGGGTTGAAATCGTCTTTGACCGTAACCGGAGGGTTCTTTTTGATAATTTGCGTCCCAAAGAACGGGTTGGGCTGCTGAGGTCCAGGCGGTGACTGTAGACACACAATGTACAAATCATTTTGTGAGTGATCTGACAGATCGCAAGAAATGACACGAATATACTACCTCGGCTTTAGCCTTTGGCGAAACCTTGGCCGATGGGGATCCTGAGCCTGAAGATCCGTTCTGCACCAAAGAACAAGCCATCAGAAATCCGATCTTTCTCATACCGGCGCCACAAATAACACAAGTACTCACAACTACAACAGGCGTAAACGCAGCAGCCTTCGGGTTCGGCCTGAAACTCGACGCGTTAACATTCAGCCTCTGCGCCGTCGTCGGGCTCATCGGCGGCTGACCAACTCCCGCAGCACCTCCACCAGCAGCACTAGAACTACCCGTCGACGAACCGCCCTTCACATCGACATTCGACACCGACGCCTTCTTCGCTGACCCTCTGAACGGCGGGATGGTCTGGATGACCATGCCCACCCTTGGCGCCGTCGCAGACGCCGTCATACCTCCCCCATTCGCCTTCGCCGCATTCCCACTACCCGAACCTGAACCGGATCCTGAGGCACTCGCGCCACCACCACCACCAGAGGACACCATCGCAGCGGAACTCTTGCTCGCGGACATACCCCCTCCCTGCTTGCCCGACGCAGCCCCAGCGGGAGACGGCGAAACAGCCGGAGCGGTGGTCTGCTTCCGCGCAGTCGCGTCGTTGGACTTCGTAGCCGGGAGTGTCGGCTTCGATTGGGGTTGTTGCGCCGTGCCCGAACTGGAGCCTGCGGTGGCGATCGCACGCGCTTTGGCGGACTCGGCGTCCGCAGTCGACTTCTGAATGATCTCGCGCTGCTTCTTCTCGTCCTTCGCGAGGATCGGGACGAGGTCGTCAGGGATCGGTTTGTTCAGCTAAATTCACCACCACCAGGCCAAACAACAACATAAAAAAGAAAGATCGAATATCCATCAGCAAACCCAAACCCACAAATCCAAAAGAGTAAGAGGAAACCAAACACACCTTAAAGTTCTGACTAAACTTAACCAACTCCGCCATCCTCTTATCCATCTCATTCTTGACGAGCGCCTGCCTCTTCTGCGTCAACCGCTGCTTCTCATTCGTCACAAAATCTCTAAACGCAGGTAACGCATCCGCCGGCGCCTTCGTCCCGGCAGCTCCCGCCGGGCCACTGGCCGCACCGCCTGCTGGTGGGGTGGTAGTCTTCCCGGGGAGAGTCTTCTCCGTCCCATCTGGTGCGTTGACGGATACTTTGGGAACCTCCGGCTTGCTCTCCCCGCCCTTTTGGGTTTCCTTGGTCGAAGGGGCGGGTGTGGGTGTGGAGGGTGCTAATGGCGTCGTGGGAGCCTGGGCTGGTGCTGAGGGTGGGGGCGACATCGGTGGAATAGATGTGTTGGAATTTGCTCGCCGTGCGCCTGGCGGAACGTAGGCGTTCGCACTCCGTACGACTGCGCCGTATCTGAATGTGGTCCTTGGTGAGTATATGCGAGCACGGAAAGAGACGTGATGCGTACTTGTCTTCCTCGTTGACACCGCTATCATCCACCACGAGTCCTCGCTCTTCCGCAATATGCGAGTTCGTCGTCACCGCCTACACGACGAAAGAATCGACAAGAAAGATGAAAGAAATCAGCATACATCCACACACACTACCTCGATCACAGCAAGCACTAACCCCAGTAATCTCAGCAGCAATCCTCTCCGCCCTCCTCTCCTTCTCTCTAAAATCCTTCGCACTCCGATCCAGCCGCGTCGTATACACATCCTCATCAAACTGCGTCGTCACCCCAAACAACCTCTCATTCGCAGCGAACTGGTCCCACGCGCCGCCCGCCGCGGCGTTCGGCCCGAAGGTCACGTCGTCCCCGCGCTGGAAGGCGCTCTGGGCCGCGGCGGAGGCCGTGATGGGGAGAGAGGGTGCGGTGGGGTTGATGGAGTTGGCGTTGCTGATGTTGTTGTTGGTGGTGGTGGGTCCAGAGGCGATGGGAGGCGGGGAGGTCGAACCTGTGGTGTCTAGAGGTGCATCTGGCTGCCATGCTTGTAGCTCGCGTTCACGCTTTTGTTGCGTCGCGCGTGAGATTTCCGTATCTGTCCGGAAAGCTGTAGGGTTTGGCGTCAGTATCGAGGCCATCAAAAATGGATAATAGAAAGGTGAGGAAATTGAGAGCGTTGAGGTGCTCATAGTGAATGCGAACAGCCACCACTCGAGCATTTTACGTTTTAAAAAAGAACAAGGCACACGGCGGTTGATCGACCGCGTGTGGTCAGTCACTAGCACTCAATCCATCCCAAATTTCATCCCAACACGAATCTCATTCCACTCAGCCAGGCTGTAACCCAAATCCAATAACAGCCCGCACAAACCCCACACAGTCAAATCCAAAAGTCCAACAACAACGCCGTCGAAACAAAATTGGAACCCCAAACTCACAATCAACTTTATTACTCGGCTGAGTAGGAGGTCCAGGGGTGAACGAGCCTATGTTCCCTGCTGCGATGGTTAGTGTGTCCTTGATAGGTGCGCCTGGGACTGAGAGGTCCTTGGCGTCTTTCAGTGTAAGACCTTGTAAAAGTGGTTGTTAGATGTGGGCAGAGGTAGACATATATAAGGGTTGATAGAAGAGGGAGAGACGTACTGGCGTCTTCGGCGGGAGAAGTTTTAACAGTTGTTAGTGTGCCTTCGTACCGATTGTTGCCAGAACGGAGTGAGACGATAATGGTAGAGCCCTGACGAATGTATCAGTAACAGTCTTCGCCTCTTCAGAGAATGTAAACCAAAGAAAAACATTCAAACAACACGCCGGCCCCGAATGTCCGATAAATGCGCCATAAGATCAAATCGATACTGACAATGCTCCCAGCAAGACTAGCGAGCAATCGCTCTCGTTCTTCTGACGGTCCACCTCCACCTCCCCCGCCCATAGGGCTCATTTTCCCATTCTGCGGTCCACCGCCGCCGAGGGGTGGAAATCCATTCTGCACGCCTCGAGTGTTGTTGGCGTTCGGCGAGAACGGCGGTATCTGCGCAAGCGGAGACGCGCCTCGTGCACCCCATGCCGTCCGTCTGCAATGCAAAGATAATAGTATGTTAGGTTTTGATGATGGTTGATGAGGGATATAGAACGCACCGAGGAGTTGTTGTGCCTGTCGTTGTCGTTGCGTTCGTCGTCGTGGTGGCGTCCGGGGCCTTCTTCACTGGTGCGCCTTTCGACGGGCGTGTCGTCGTCGATGCCATCGCTAACTATCGTCTAGCGGTCTCTGCACACACAACACGAATTACTTCAATAAATCCTATCTCAGAAACAGACGCCGTGAAATCAAATTCTCACTTTTTCGGTCTTGTTGTCTTGTGTATGGTGAGGTTGTGTGGCTACAATTGTGTGCAGCTTGAGTGCGTCGCGTTGATGCCTTGTCCGTGTTGTTCGTGGACGTCGTGTGGGACGGCGACGAAGGGGGGGAGAAGGAGGTGATGGTATGTTGCGGGGACTGAACGCTATAATCCACACAGCCGAAACTCTTGTTCAGTGACCCCAGATACCCCTACTTCCTATTCTTGCCATCTCAAATCAAACTCATCAAACAGAGAAGGGAAGCACTATAACACTGCATTAACACTAGCGCTATGTGATGTGGCCTCTGGGATGATCCTGCCACAGAGGAGACAATGTCTCCAACAATGTTGTTCAGTGAGCTGATTAGATGGGTGGTCCGTGCGGCGGATCTCCGGGGTCCCTACACGTGCCCGTAACTTTTACATCTTCCCCCTCCATCCTAGAACGGCGAGGTGAAGGATCCGCCAACAGGAATTCTTCGACAGAAAACGGCGGCGATTGTCTCTGCCAGCGTCTGTTACGGGAGCATATCTGCGATACTCGAGATCGCCGTTGTTTTATACCTCATGGCAACCCAGCAAATGATAACTATGACGCGAATCATCCGTGGAGTTCGAGAAAGATCTAAGGAATTAATGACGAACAGAACTATAGCCAGGGAGATATTCAACTATAATACTTGCACGACGCTGGCGAAAGTCAAATGTTTACTATATCCCAATCGAAATCTCACATTTCTCGTTCAACGGCAAGCTCCCGCGAACCTTCACCAAATTTACCGCGGATGGAGCGGCTCAAAGTCATTCCACGTGAATGCAAATCAGATATTACAGAACGAAGCCTGCCTAAGGCCGATACTTGCTAAACATACAAGCCGCGTCACTTGTGATCTCACATTCCCGTCATACCCTCGTTAACCAAACTCCGAGACAACTCTGCATATAAATCGCCTCACCACGACGCTTCGCGAGTTCTCCTCTAAATCACTTGTGGTCAACCAACCCGTACAGTTTATCATGCAAACAGCAGCGAACGTAGTTCAAGGAGTAAGTAGACCACCCATTCACAATTCAACACTATGCTAAAGCTCTCCATCAACTATAAGCGTATGGGTCCTCACCCAACGGATGTCACAGTCGAATACAAGGGCCGCGGCGACGGCTCAACCATGAAAGCTCTCGCCTGGTTCGGAGCTGAAGATGTTCGCGTCATCGATGCGCCCATCCCAGACATCACCGACCCAGACGACGTTATCGTCGCCGTCACTGGCACTACGATATGCGGTTCGGACTTACATCTTTATCATGGCGAGATCCTGGCACTTCAGAAGGGCGATATTCTGGGACATGAGGTACAGTAATAAAATTATTGCGTGCATTGCTCGAATTTTTAATCCATGTTGTTTTACTTTCTTTTAAAAAAAAATAAAACCTCAGTTCATGGGGAAAGTCGATCGTGTCGGCCCCAACGTCACAAAATTCAAAGTCGGGGACCGCGTCGTCGCCTCATTCCAGATTGCTTGCGGCAAATGCGAATACTGCCAAAAGAAACTATCCACCTTCTGCGACCGCACCAACAGATCATCGTAAGAACCCGTCCCTTCCTTATTTAATTCGGTTCTCACCTGTCTGACTCAATTAATAAACAATCAGTTTGCAAAACGCGATGTACGGCCACCGCGACGCCGGCATATTCGGGTACTCCCACTTCACAGGTGGATTCCCCGGAGGCCAAGCTGAATATGTCCGCGTGCCATTCGGCGAGGTTAACCTCCTTCATATTCCAGACAGCGTCCCGGAGGAATACGCGCTGTATATATCTGACGTGCTGACGACGAGCTATCACTCCATCGTCGACACTGGCGTTAAGAAAGGCGATGTAGTGGGAATCTGGGTTCGTGCATACATCTTGTCTAATCTATATAATTGTTCACGCGTGGTTATGGGTAGGGTTTGGGTCCAATTGGCCAATGTGCTGCCCGTTGGGCTCTGGTCAAGGGTGCCAAACGCGTCATCGGCATCGACCGCATCCCCGAACGCCTCGCTTTCGCACAACATAAATCAGGAATCGAAACGATCGATTTCAGCGAACACACCGACGTCGTCAAACGACTGCAGGAAATGGTGCCAGGCGGATTAGACGTTGCTATTGAAGCCGGTATGCACACGTTCACAAAATTCGTCCATGGGATTTATCCAGGATGCTCATTTTTTTGTTTTTGTTTTGTTTGGGAAGGTGCATCGTTCCGCGAACCCAAAAGCCTGCTGCACAAAGCTCAAAAGACGCTCATGATGGAGACCGACAACCCCGAGGCGCTCAATGAAATGCTAATGACCGTCAAGAAACGCGGTACTTGCGGGCTCATCGCAGATTAGTCAGTCACCTCTCACATACTCTCTCATGATTGTGCTTGAACGATGAATGCGTTCATAGCGCCGGATTCGCGAACGGGTTCAACATCGGTGCACTCATGGAAAAAGGCATACGATTCATTGGTTGCGGACAGGCTCCTACACAACTCTACTGGGAGGAGATCCTCAACGACTACATCATCCCAAGCAAATTCGATCCCACATTGTGAGCCCCAACAACAACTTTTGTCCCCGATTTTTGCGATATTTCTACTGTATCTGACTATCTTGTTTTCATAACAACAGCATGATCACACACCGTGTGCCCCTCGAGGACATGGCGAAGCTGTATGCGGCGTTCGACAAGCGTCAAGATGGAGTCGTCAAAGTTTTCGTTGAGACAAAAATTTCGCCGCCGCCTGCGCCGGGCTGTCCAATATTGAGCAGGGTCGATGATTGGAGCAAATGAATTCGATCTTGGAAAATGAATGGTTGTTAGCAAAGTTGTATTTCGAACTGAATTTGTAAGAGTAGGAAGTTGATTGTATCGATTTCGTGTACCATTGCAGTTCCATGGCGAGTCCACCCATGAGCCTTCGTATTTACCACCCGGTAGACGACAGTTGACAAAGAAAGACATCCGGAGCCTGCAGCCAAGCATGAATGACCAATTCTGCAATGGTGGTGGGAAAGCGCTATGAGTTTGCCGACATAAAATCACGACACGCGCAGCATCAGTATGTCTCTAATAAGCTTGGTCATGGCATTACGCAGAAGATTGTACGCCTGATCGTAAAGACAGGGATAGAACACCGGTGGGAGCTAGAAACTCGAAGATCACGGGATGGGCGAACCGGCGCAGCTTGACTCGTCCTCCAAGTGCAAGATACCAAAACTGCAACGCAGACTATCTTCCGAAACTTAACTGAACATCTGAAGAGCCATTGAGCCTTCGATTCTGCAATAAAGTAATTGCCAGTCACCGTGTCGAGACGCAACGTGCTTTGCGATTACGCAATTTTTTAAGGACGGCCATTCAACCCCGGGAGAAAGATTCGAAAGCTCCATCGCCGTGATGGCAAGCCTGCACGTGGGTTGCTTGAAAGCGCCGAAGGTATCATGGTAGGCTGCACGGCCGGTGCGAAGAATACGGAGGCAGAGTG
This sequence comes from Rickenella mellea, assembly GCA_004355085.1. Classification (NCBI taxonomy): domain Eukaryota; kingdom Fungi; phylum Basidiomycota; class Agaricomycetes; order Hymenochaetales; family Rickenellaceae; genus Rickenella; species Rickenella mellea. The sequence continues at coordinate 974,144 of ML170163.1, read as the reverse complement.
CTAAGGAAGAGAAGACATCGGGTTGCCAGGCGCCGATCCACTGTTCGTATATCGATTGGGATGAGGTGGTAGTGGTAGTAAGAGTGAAAGATGGGTCCCTCATCAGTAGTAAAAGATGGAGCTCAGACCTTGAGTACGCTTTTTCCCGAACGTGATATGCAATTTGAAAAAAGGTGTGCAAACTGTGTGCAACCAGATGGGTGTAAGAACACAAAAGCATCTGGTTGGATCAACAAGGTTACATGGCTATCAATTCCCGAGAAGCGGTGAGTCGGGTGTTCCTGTGAAGTCGGATTCGAAGTGTTCTTTCACCCACATCCGAGTAGGATGAATTACGTGGAATACAATTCTTTTGTGATGTTCTAGGCCAGCAGGTAAACAGAAGCAGTCCTGCAGGGTTCGGGATTCCATACTGATCTCCCTGTCCGTCCCTCCGGATGTAAAATTGGTTTGAATGCAACGGTCTCCCGTGCTCGTTGAAGTTGAAGCATGATTTTGAAGAAATGGGGGATCCGGCTTGTGAGTGGGCCAGTAATAGCCGTGTGAGGCGCATATGGGATGTCCCACGATATTGGCAGGCACGCATGCTAGTCCTAATAACATACCCCGCATGCCACATCCACCGATCCGATCGAACAGCACCCACAGTCGCACAGTAAATGTTTTTTATGTCAGCATGTCAGCATACGCGAAAAAACCTATTTAGCGTGCCTGCCCGCGCCAATTACTCCCCGTGCTCGCTCCCTCCTCCCACCTCCTTCGGTCCTGCACAGACTCAGACTTGCGCTAATTTTTTTCACTGTTGGAAATGGAGCAGCCAAAGGTCGTACACATCGCGGACGTCGTCCCCCGTCCGGCTTTCATGCATGCATGGGAACGTCAACGCCATACCAATCTGCATTGGCTCATCGAGTGCGTCGCTGAGTTCGTGAGTATCTTCCATCTACCTCTCTTTTTCAGCATATTCTAACGTCGGACGATTAAGATGGGAGTGTTCTTCTACGTCTACGCTGGTGAGTGCGCGCATACATCATTAACGCTGATTGCCTGACATTCTCCCACAGGCGTCGGTTCAACAGCATCCTTTGTCGTCGGTGGGATCCTCAAAGAAACGACTCTCGGTTGTACGTTATCCCTTCTCTTCTTCTCGCTCTCGATCCAATTACGATTATCTGACCGGATCTCATTACAGCGCTCTTCCAAGTGGGCATGGGGTACGCCGTTGGCATCGTCCTGGCTCTCACCGTCTGCGCATCTACATCCGGGGGTCACCTAAACCCCTGCGTAACCATCGCATTCTGCGTCTTCAAAGGTTTCCCATGGCGGAAGGCTCCCCAGTGCGTCTCTTTTTTCTTTTGATTTTCTCATTCGTTTCCTCCGCTTCGGCCTCTCTGTTAGTCCCGAGAACCGATCGGCTTGACATTCTCTTCCGCTTTCGGGATGTCGGCAATTTTTATACTCACGTGCTTTTATGTATTTTTAGATACATCATTGCGCAGATCCTTGGCGCATACATTGCCTGCTTGATCGTCTACTTGCAATGGAGGGAAACTCTCTTAGTGCGTTACTTTCCTCTTTACAAACAATGCGATGTTCATTGAAATTTTTGGTGAAATTTATAGGCAGTTGAAGCAGCTCTTGCGGCAGCAGGCCAGCTCGAAGCTCTCAACTTCACACCCAACGGACCAGCAGGTATCTTCGGTCTCTACACGCAACCCGGCGCGAAACTAGGCTACGTCTTCGCCAACGAGTTCTTTGTCGTGCGTTTCCATACATCTTCTGCCGTACGAATTTGCGTTTTAACTTTCCCGAACTATGTAGGATTTCTTCCTCGGTCTCGTCATCTGGGGATGCCTCGACCCATCGAACTTCTTCGCACCCCCCGCTGCTGTACCATGGATCATCGCCTTCGCATACGCCGCTGCCATCTGGGGATATGCACCCAACGGCCGTTCGTTTTTCCCCTTCCCTGTACCACTAAACAATATCTGACTTAAAATTTCGCAACAGTGGCCGCCAACGCCGCGCGTGACCTCGGTGGACGTTTAATGGCGATGACTATCTGGGGCAAGCAAGCCTCAGGCGGCAGCTACGCCGCCATCGCCGCACTCACCAACATCCCCGCCACACTCCTCGCCGCGACCTTCTACGAGTTCTTCTTCACCGACTCGAGCCGTGTCATGCCGCAAGCCCAGCGCGACTTCCTGTTCAGCCACAAGGCCCATGCGGACCACCGCGAGGCGAGGTATACGGATGGTGGTGTTGCTGCAGGCATGAACAATGGGAACGACTCGAATTCGACAAATGACGTTGAGAAGGCCAGGATGCAGCATAACTGATACATGAGGCTTTTCTTTCGCAATTATCTGATGAGGTATCTATCTAATGTTGGATTTGATGGTCGGTGGTGTGTAGGTGACGTGTTATGTCTCAACCTCGATGTACGATGTTGAACATCCACTGTACTCTTTTAACGACTCTTACATTCTGCACGTCCCCCACGAAAAATACATAAAATCCGGACGTAACTCCGTACAAGCACATGCAACTTTGTGAAACATGATCACACCCTGCCGTTGCGCGCAGTCCCTACATCGATGACAATGCTCGCGTAAACGTAGTTCCCGTCGCGTAAAACATACCCCACATGGCTCGCGCCGCGAATGTGCTTTAACGCCAAGTCTTCGCCCGTAATATTATGTTCGTCATCTCAACAAGACATGAGACTGTGTATACATACACTGCCCAGCATGCCCGTGCCAAAAATTGAATGTTGCAGACTTCAGACTCTGAGAATAAACAGATCCAAAAATATCTAGGCAGCCAGATGGCCCAGATCTAAACGATCTGAGGAATCTCAGATTTACAAGCGTCATCTCTCGTATATTCCACGCGATCAATGGGGTTGGCTTGCGATCGCTCCTGTTTCCGTCTCTAGCTCTGTCTCCCCGCATTTTCTTTCGCTTCCGGATGCTCCGCATAACCCCGCGCACGTAAATGCAAATCCGGAGATTTACGATTTGTGATCTTGCTGTCTGTACAGTACAACAAAGGTAACCTACGGATCTCATAGATGTGAAACGACTGCTGGGAGTTTGATATGAATACCACATGCCTCTATGCCTAAAATACCCACCGTTATATCTACAAGACTGAGGAGTTAGAGTGCACGTCGCGTATGGTCTCTCGTTGAATAGGCTGGGTGTATGCACCGGTTAACTACTCATGCCGGATCCGTGATGACATGGTGCATCAATTGAAAGGTGTGGAGAAGAGTGGGAGAAATGAAAGAAGAGCTGAAAGAAGACACGGCGCCGCGACACCTCCGAGTGAGAGGGATTAAAATAGTCTGTGTGATCGGGATTCACGATTCGCGATGAGGATTGATGATGTGAAGTGGACTTTTGAGTTGGTCAGATGACTGGAAGGTCCGCGATGCATGTTTTTGGGCTGCCAGTGGGTTGGTGTATGCAAGACGATGCTACAGTACAGTAGGTTCTAACAAGGAGGATGATATATGATACATCAGAAAATGTAATTCTCAAAGACGCGACGTCTGGATTTGCGACACCTTCACCACCCTGTCCAAAATTTGCATCATCAGTCCTACCCAAACACAAGGAGATCCAAAAGAAAAAGCGACGTACAGCTTCCCCGTATTCCCACCCGTGAACAACATCGGCAGCGCCTCCGGCGCGCTCGCGATCCCCTCGACGGTGTGGAACTTGCGCTTCAGCTTCCCGTCCTTGATCCAGTGGCCCATCTCGTCTGCGGCGGTCGCGTACTGCGAGGCGTAGTCGAACACGATGAACCCCTCGATGCGCGCGCGTTGGGAGATTAGGTTGAGGTAGGATTGCAGGCCGCGGGGTTTTGGCGCGTCTGTTAAGGTAGGAGGTTAAGTGGATTGATTGGGCGGTAATGCATGGTGGGGGCGGGGAGACGTACTGTAATCTGAGATTGCACCTGTCGAGAGATGTGAGTGACTCAACGAGTGATCCGAATTCAGAAACATACCACACAACACAATCCTCGCCTTCTGATTCAACCTCGTCAACGCAAAATCCAATATCTCGCCTCCGACATTATCAAAAAACACATCCAAATACCCCACGTGCTTCTTAAACTGCTCCTTGAAGTCCGCGTCCTTGTAGTTGATCGCCTTGTCCACGCCCAAGTCGTTTTCGAGCCAGCGGCACTTTTCCGCGGAGCCCGCGATGGCGACGACCTTCGCGCCTTTGATTTTGCCGATTTGGCAGACGACGGAGCCGACGGCGCCTGCTGCACCTGAGACGACTAGGGTTTCGCCGGGTTGGATTTTTCCGACGTCGAGGAGGCCCTGTGTGCGTAATAACGGGTGAACTGGAGTTAGGGTGGATATGGACGAGGATCGCGGAACGAACGAAGTATGCAGTCATTCCTGTGAAGAAAATAAGTGGTGCGAAGGTCAGAATTTCCAGGAAACTGACCAGAGGCTCCGAGGACACCAAGGAAATCGAGTGATTCAACATGGGTCGGTGCTCTGTATGCCCGTAAGTCGACTGATAGACATTTGTGGATATATGCGCACTCAATCTTGGTCAACGTCTTATCCTTCATGACAGCATACTCTGTCCATCCAAAAGTCCTAGCATCCAACACCACATCAGACACCAAACCGCACACCAAAAATTCAAATACTTGCCCCTTCACCACGTCCCCAACCTTGAACTTACTACCACTCCCAACCTCGATGACGGTGCCGAGCCCTTCCGCACGCATGATTTCACCAATCTGAACGGGAGGTAAGTAGCTGCGGGTGTCATTCAGCCACCCGCGCATTGCGGGATCGAGGGAGAGCCAGTCGACTTGGACGACCACTGAGTCTGGGGTACTGGGCTTGAGGTCGTATGGAATTGTCTCCTTCCTGAACGTCTTGTCGTCGATGTGACCTACAGGCCGTTGCGCGAGTACGACGCGAGTGAATTTTTGAGGAGCCATGGTTAGGTGTTTTCGAGAAAGCCTAAGAGAGATCTCAGACTCTTGGTCTTATATAGACTGCAAGGCGTCATCGAAGCTCGGTCGTCTCGACAATGTCCGAGTTTATCTGTATTTGTCCCGTGTGGCGGATCTCGTATAATCACATGCTCCGTGTTTTCTCGCGTACCACGTCGTAATTACAGTGTCTAATCAGCGCTACATGTCCTCCATATCAAAACACACCTTCAAACAGCTCAAGTTCGTCATCCCAGGCGGCGTCGTCACCTTCCTCCTCGACTCCCACTCCAAGTTCTGGTACTTGGTTCATGATGCGGACGGATGGGCGAGGTGCGTGCTTCTCGTGCAAGTTTCTGGGGTGTAGGGAGAGACGAGCTGATGGGGGTGGATAGGATATCGGCGCAGACGTCGTTGAGCGTCGGGTTGCTCACCATTGCGCTGTTTCTCTACATCCTCTTGATCCCATGGATCAAAGGGTCACAACCCAACGTACGTTTGGTCGTCTTATTCGGCTCATCACACCACTCTCGAAATTTTACTTATTTGCGTCTGCAGTACCACCAATGGCGACAATCCGGTGAACTATCAGTAGTCGTGCCAGTGCGTTATCGTCTCTACGTCAATTTCGATTGATGATTGTGGTTCTCACCACGGAACAATTTTTTGTTTTTGTTTTAGCTGTTGACAGCCCTCATGTCGTTCGGCTGGCCGCTCTTGACGTTCACTTTCAGCAAATGGACAGACCTCGGCGTATTACAAGGCGTCATGGCCTGTAAGTCCACCACCCATTTTCATTTTCCACATCCACCGCCTCCCAGCAACATGGTTCCGCCTCTAACACCGCACCTCATTTGCCCTCCACAGCATCAGCCATCTACGCTCTCGTGTTCGGTCTCCTAGGCCTTGTCCCTGCTCCCATGGTCAAACGCCAATAGATCCTAATTTTCCCCACTCCTTGTACCATTCTCCGTGGAGCAAAAAATTGGCATGTAATGAATAATCTGGACCCATTCCCATCCTCGTTGGGACAAAACCGATACAAAATCTGTGGATATCTTGCACATGTAATATGATCTCTCCTCACCTCTCGTCTTTTCGACGGGTACTACTATATCCCTTTGTATTGATTATAGAAAAGATACCTTACTCGGTTCGCTGGGTTGGATCGTCACGGTTACGCCGATGTCTGCGAAAGTATATCCCACTCGAATATTAGCAAAACAATTGTGTATGTCTGTGCGTACATGGTGTTTCCGACAAGATCCACGAATACAAACAAGATAATGAGCTACACGCCATCAATACACCACCCCTCGTTTGGCATTACAACATGGTCACCGACTAGCTTGGAGGCCAATCGGGCAACCCCTGCAGCGCCGCGTTCGTCGACTCGCGGACACGGCTCTTACTCGCGAAGTCGCCGGAGTGACGGTACCCAGAGAGGACCTCTTGCATTTGAATCCGAGCTGCCGCGACCGTGTCTGTTGGTGGGGCAAAATATATTTTGTTAATTATACGGGAAGATTGGATGGTGAATGCTGCTCACCGATGTTCGACTCGGCTTCCTTCTGCATCTAAAGGCGAAAATATATAAAATCAGTTCCAAATCCATATCACGGAATACACCACTCACCCCATTCAACCTAGCCATCTCCTGCGGCGGCGTATAATAGCTCCCCGCACCCTGCTGCACCTGCATCGCAACCACGCCCTTCCTCCTCGCCCACGCCTTCTCCAGCTCATCAAATGCGTTAAGGCACTGCTTCCACGCGTACGTGTCCCATTTCTCGAGCTCGAGCTTGTGCGTGCGGATGTATTCGCGCGGGTGCGGGGTGCCGTTCGGGCCTAGTCCTGTTGATGAGAAGGATGAGGAGGTCGTGCTGGTTGTGGAGGCGGTTGTGGAGCCTGTTGGTGTGGGGTGGTTCTGCTGAGAGACGAACGTCTGGTTAAGGTGATTTGTGCGATGAGAAGGAATGGGACGACTCACTTGTCCTCCATATGGATCGAACTCAGACAAGTATTGACCCATCTGCTGCTGCTGTCCCATCCCACCCTGCCCACCAGGACCACCGAAATACCCCGTCTGCATCGCCTGCAACCCACCATACCCGCCGCCCATCCCGTAACCCGGCTGCTGCTGCTGCTGTCCATATGGCGATTGCATGCCCATGCCCATTCCGTTAGAATACCCAGCCGCACCAAACGAAGACGCAGTAGGCGACCCCATGCCCATCGGACTGAGTCCCATCTGGCTCATCCCGCCACCACTTCCGTAGGGGCTCGCAGCACCAGGGTACGGTGAGGCATAACCTTGCTGCTGTTGGGGTTGCTGTTGGGGTTGTTGAGCGTACGGATATCCAGGCGACTGAGCCGCCATCGTCATTTGTTGCGCCTGCTGCGGGGAGGCATATCCGAGACCGGTATTATATCCCGCAGGTGATGGTGATCCACCATAATACGGCGAGCCAGACATCATGGGCGACACTCCACTGCCACCTCCGCCATTGTAGCCAGAAGGTCCAGGTCCAGAACCCTCAATCGTGTTGATATCTGGAAATCGGGTGTGCGGATTAGACGGCGTTGATAGGAATGGGTTGTTGGAGAGTTCTGGGGGTTGGTACATCGCGGTAATGTTAGATGTCAGTGGACGATGCAGGTGGGTGTTAGTCGAGTGCCCGGTGAGTGGATGGAGAAGGAAGACAAGGATCAGTACGAGAGCTTCTTATGCCGATGAGCTGTGTAGTGGCGCGTCATTTGGATGTGTGGCTGCGGCTATCCCACGATCCCAATTTACGACGGCGACGGACAACTTGGACAAGACCACCTACTACGTGTATCAATTTTGTCCTCAAATTAGCGGATTCGTCGCGCACACCCTGCAAGCGATTGAATATTGACATTTTAGAAGCTCGTCGTGCGATCGTCAAGTTACACCACATCATGGCTTCAACTCTGAGTCTGCGGACGAGCTCAACCATCAACGTTCACCACCACCTGTATCTTGTGCTTATCCTGACTCACTGTCGTGGGTGAACACGATCTACGGCCTGTCGAGGTCGAATTAGGTCACTGGCGATTCGGGACGACTCCATTGGATTCATCCATTCACCTCTCAATTCTCGATGACGTCGTCTGAGTCCCAGAATCTCGCGTGAGCTGGCCACAATAATTGACAGGCGCAAAGTTTCTCCAATTTCCCAGCTTTTCCTCTGCGCTGTACGCTGTCCAGTGCTACCCCAACCAATGGAACACGAGATCTTCGACGCCGGCCAGCATTATTTATTTTCTGTGACATTCGGAGCTTGGGATCACCCTGAACAGATGCAAGAGCGATCTCAGCCCAAGAAAATAGTGGTTGCATACGAAAAATTGGAATTGAAGACCGGGGGACAAATCCTTGAGAACAGTGAAGATGGCATGCATAAACTCCACTCTTTGCATTCTGGCTTGGTTACTCGTACACATCCTCTCCACATATCCTTTGCACCTGCCCATTCACAAGTTTCACATATCCAGATATTTGCCTGCATAGTAACATTGTCAGTACATCATGATCAGCGCCAAGTAGTAAGATTTGAACCTCACAATTTCAGAAAGTCATGTGTGTATTGGTTAGTCAGGTAAGGGAACACCAAGGCGTTTGGCATACTGAACTCGAGAAAATGGTGTTATTTAGTCAATTCAATATCTGAAAATATAACAGAAGCACAAACTTTCTGTGGGTGTGTATAGTTTAATATACCATCAGCTCAAATCCTTTCAATACATAGCAAGAAAATAAATGTACTTCCTGCAGGTAAAAATAATGTGATCAATGAGCTGGTGATTCAATGAGTTAAAAGTTAACTCACTCGCTGTTTGCAGTCCACAATCAGGAGCCAGTCAGTTCAAGTACCTCCAGTGAATGCCCATTTTAACATACAATCTTGGAAAAATGAATGAGATGTGATAACAATAAAGAGCTCCAGCAGGAAACATATATCACATACTTTCTGAGCATGAGGGAACATTGCATATGATCAGCTAAAGGTTATGCACTGCTAGCTAGTTGATGTGAAAAAGGAACGTACTCTCTAAGTAGGCATATAACAATGTTAGCAAGTCATTACAGAGAGTCTTACCAAACAACCTACAATCTGAAATGACAAAAAACAAATGTGAGTATAAGCTTATCTCCCAAAGATGACAATGAACTTACTTGCTGGAGAAAGCAGAGTGGAGCATAATCAAAAAGGTGATATATGTTTTATAGTGAAAAATTCACCTTCTAAAGGAGAGCAGGGTCAGGCTATTGTCAATGGAAAATTCACAATGATTGATGAATGAAACCATACTTTCTGAGGATTGTAAATCCATATCATGATCAGGGTTACATAATATATGTATATATAACAAGGCTAACATACAAACTAAGCACAAGTTAGGCCAGAGAGTGTAAGCATGAGATTTAGAGAGGTTGGATGATAGACACACCTCCTAAAAAGACAAAAAAAGTTGGAAAGGGAATTGGCACGTGGTCATGTTAGTGGATGAGTTGGCAAACTCACCTCCTAAGTGAAAGAAATGCCAAAAACAAGGTTAGCATAGAACCACACTGGTAGTTGATGAGACAGACGCACCCGCTATGTGCAAGAAATGCCAAGACAAGGTTAGCACAGCATCACACTGGCAGTTGATGAGACAGACGCACC
>ML170163.1:840030-963514 GCA_004355085.1 Rickenella mellea | reverse complement strand
CACCTCCTATGTGCAAGAAATGCCAAGACAAGGTTAGCCAAAAATTATCCTGGTTTTTGAATCACACAACATACTTCCTAAGATAGTATAAAAGAACACCAGTCAATGTACCAGTTATCAAGATAGAGTATCAGTCTCACCATCTAAGAGAATGAAAAATGTGAACACTTCATGTATGTTCAGTATCAATCCAGCACAACAACATACCCTCAACATTTGCTTAATGTCCCCAAGTAACTGAAAAAAATTACCTTTCTTTCTGTTCCATAACTATATATTATTGAATCATTTTCAATCAGTATAACAAGACAGTTAGATAGATGAACCAACAGATTTTTGTTCAGCAGGCAATCTGTCAACTGTTCCCAGATCACTTTGAAATTTAAAGTGCTCTATCCAGGGGTTCCATGCATAGACAAAGAAATTTGTCAGACAATCTGTAAAATTATGATAATCTTCTTGGCTCAGATTCTTATGGATCAATGCATCTGCCAAGTGATAGAACCAGTTATGGCAAGCATATGATTTTTTCCAGTCAGGACGGTGTGATGTTGCATATTGCATGTCTGCCAGCATTGACTTCAGACAAGCAAGTGTAATACGAATTGCATGGACTGTAGGATCAATGAATGCAGCAGCTCCTGAGCGGTTTTCATCTGTCAAATGATCATAGAGTGATTTATGAAATGGCTGAATAGGAGCATCATCATCATTGGAGATCATGAGAACAGAATGAAGTCCATGCAGTGCATTTAAAACAGCATGCCTTTCCAATTGAAGTAGATGTTGAAGTTCATTGACAGATAGAGGTTTCCGAGTAAGAACAATTGTGCCAACAACCTGTTTGAACTCTGGTGATGTGATGGCAGAGGCAAGTATTTGTGCATATAGGCAGTCAAGACCTGCCAGTGGAGATTTGGGCAATGATAGCACATTTTTCAGCCTATCTGGAGGGTAGGTATCTCCTTCAACCAATCTGACTACTGTTGAGGCATATATGAATAAACCCTCTGACAGTTTGACAAGGTTCTGGAGGTCAGCCTCAGAAGGCCATGGCTGTTTGATCAAATGGCGCTTCATGAAAGAAATGGCTGAGAATTGATTTTTGAGAAACTTATAGATATCACCACTGGGCTCAAGGTCTGGGTCTTCCAGTGGCAAACAACATGTTCTCTCCTCAATATTGGGATGGTTAAAGATCTCTTGAATGTAACCTTCACCCCGGCTTGTGACAAATACCCGGAGTGGAAAGTGAACATCAGAAAGAATGTTGACAAGTTCTTCCACTGCACTCTTGGTGTCACATTCATCAAGGGCATCCACAATAAGAACCTTCGGGGTAACTACATCCTCCAGTTGATAAAGTGTATTGACGATAAGCTTCTTGAACTGGTCTTGACGTGACTTATCAAATATAAAATGGTCATCATGAATAGCCTTGTACACCAAATTCAAACTGAGCGGAACATTGACAGTGAGCTGGGATGAAACTGTGGGCACAAATCCGGTGATGTCTGTGCAGCCAGCTAGACCACGGCGGAAGAAGAAGCTGCCAGCAAGGTTTCCGCTCTCGCGACATTCCTCCGCAATCGTCCGTGCAATTGAGGTCTTTCCGGCACCAGCGGGTCCTTTGAGCCAGAAAATGGGGGGTGCTTCGTGATCATCACGCCACTGCGCGATCTTCTCCCTGACAGCAATGCGAGTGCCGGGTAAGCATTTACTAGCAGGATCATGCTGCTGAGAGTCAAATGCGGCGCCTGGAACTCTGTTCTCACAGAATTTGTCGAAACGTTCCTCTAGTCGCCATCGCAGTCGTTATGAGTGGACCGAACAATAAAATATATATCAAGTTTCGCACCTGCTTTCTTCCTCTCATCTTCAGTGAGGTTAACACCGCTAGTGCTCAATTCAGAAGACCTGACAACCCGCCCATTAATCTAGAATCGCTCACCCGACGGCTGGTTTTAACTCGGCGGGGTTGAAATTGAATGTCCAGTGGAAACTGTCATCCCGTCGGTATTCAGCCAACGTGATCTACAAACCGCAATGAGAATGTCAGACTCGCAGCTATATATGACGCGATATCGACCCACCGTGCTACCGTGCTCCAATTCTGCCTTCCAACACAGGTTAGCGGAAGCCGGCTTGCAGACGCTGAATACCACATTTGAATCATTATCCAAAGAGTGCGCGACGACATGCGTACGTGTATACATGCGGGACGCCAGTTGATCGGATATCCCAAAGATAGTGCGGTTTGTTCGCCGCACCGCTCTCTGGCACACGGACACCGAACACATGGGATCCAGTCCGTGGTCGATGGTCGCAGATCGCCATCGAGTTGTAGTCCTTGTTTATTATGGTGTACTGGCCATTTGGAAATGGTTCAATTAACCACTGGTTAACGCGCGATCAGAACACAAACACCGCTGTTGACCACCGTAATTGAATGATCACCTTATCGCGAAACGTTGCGTGGTTGCCAGAACTTGAGAGCAGATCCGTGTGATCGTCGCTGTTGGAAAAGGCAGCCCGGTTGCGAGTCCTAACATTGGCGATGATGTATTCACCCGATGGCAACGCCATGATGAGCAGGGCGTGTTATCGATGTGCGATGATGGAGGTTCGGTGGACAGCTCAGAGTTGCCTCGTTGGGTGATTGCCTTTCCAAGTTCGTTCGCCACAGCCACCGTGACGCAGGCGAATTATTTCTGGGACGCGTCTCTCTGAACCACATGGACGACAACGAGACATCACACAAATTCACCACCGACCACCGATACCACCACGCCAGACGCAGACGTCACTATCACTGATGCGGAAGCCAGCGCAACTGCCCTCGATGCTGACCCGTGCAACTCGGGGACTTGAACCCGGATGAAGACGCGAAAGCCAACATCTTCCAACCCACACAGTTAACACCACCAACATCTTCTACGCCCACATCACCAGGGACGTACATCCTCGGCGTGGACGAGACTGTTAGAGGACCCGCATTTGGGCCGATGGTGCATGGCGTTGCGTATTGTCTGAAGGCGTACGAGGAGTTGGGTGAAATGGTGTTTGCTGGTACGGTTTTCTCTTCTGAAAAATAAATTAATGAGGGTTGGCGTTTACTGATTCGGAGGACAAGATAGACAGGAAGACACTGACGAATGCATCGGCCGTGACGCTCCCAAAGTCGCCATGTTCTGACCTGAAATAATATCGGATAGTCCGTCCGCGTCCTCAGGTGCACGAAATTTTGCCAACATATTATTTTCCATTTCTCACAGTCCCACAGTCCGCAGGCCATAATGACTGGGATGATGCGTCGCCCACCCACCAAATCCAAACTGTCAAGCGGAAGACGCAGCAATCACCCTGATTCGTGAATTCCTCCCTACGGGCACCGTGCCATCCGAGGTTCGTTGCCTCCCTCCCCAACTCACCAAAGGCTCGTATATCCTGTGCAACCTTAGTTCTACGTGGACTTACTCTCCCTTGGCACGATATCAACCCACCGCTCCTACACCTTGCCGGCATCGAATTCAAAGTTGAAATCACGGCGAATGCAGAATAGAAGTTCGTCGACGGTGCAAGTGTAACTGCAAAGGTCACACGCGACGCATGAATAAGTGACTGGGCTTTCGATCGATGCGGGCGGGGCGGGGGGCCGCTGGGAGAAGGTTAGCAGATGAGAAGTATGCCTCTGGTGAGCAAATTTATGACACGTTCAAGATTGATCGATGATTTTGACGCGTTCATGCAAGTTAAGACCCAAAAACGTGAGGGCTGTTGAAGTAATCGGTGCCATCGACTTTCCCTCGAACGTGCGATTGTCATGGGCGACGGTGAAGTCACCCTCGAGAAGGACGATCATTCACCACACCCAGCCCTTGTAATCTATCGGCCAGTTCGAATTGACGATGATCGGTTTGAATTTTGAATTTTGAAAGGACGGACCAGAGTCAGGGGCACTCGTCAAAGCATTGGGAGCGCGAAAGGGTGGCATAAAGATCGACGTATCCCTTACGACAGAGTTACTGTAAGCCTCAAATTCTGTAACGACGACTACAGTGAGTATGGAGTATTCCAAGACGCCAGCTTTGAGGTCGACGCCTCCAGCTCAGGTGGGGGCGAAAAGATTTGAGCAATTTAAAGGCATGAGATGTAATACCTGTTGCGTTTGGCGGGTCAGCCGACAGAACTGATGGTTCGTTGTAAATATATAGACAAAGGTGTACTATAAATTTGAATCACAACTTAATTACTTGATGACCTTGACCATGTCCTCTCGTACAACTCAGGCTCTCTACTACGTAGTTACGGTATCTACGGATACATTTCCCCCGTGCACTGTTCAATTTTAATACAAATTGCCAATGAACTCTCGCATCGCACGTTATCATTGGCACAGAGTCGGGTACAGTCGCTGTGATGCGTCTTTGGGTATCCAACCTCCTGCGAGACCTTTTTGATAACTCCATTCGTCAGCGATCTCCGTCTACGATGGAGCACACGGGTCATTGGTATATACAATGTAGCGCCAAAGGGCTGTCTACTCACCCTCCACGTCCACCACACCCATCCTTGCACACGCTCGCCTACAACGACCTGCACCTCCCAGTACCTGATTTGCGTCATTTAACACATGATTGTCAGAACGTAACGCTAATATTCACTCACTTCCTTAGAAACGTCTTATAGTCATCCGAAAAATTGGACGAGTCGCCAGAGACTGTCGTACAGTTGCCGAAATATTGTGTCGAGCCGCTGGGGAACCATGTGTTATCCCATCTTGCCCCGACGCCTCGGCCATTCAGCCATTTTGCACAATCGGTCGGAGCGCCGGACCATTCGCCTAGCAGGACCCAGAGATTGTTGTTGTTGAATGTTACCATGTCAGGGATGAGGGTGCAAGCGAACTGAAATTGTCCGAGCGTGAGCTGTGGAAATAAATCTGGGAAGGGATGACGTACGCTGATGTGCTCATCCCATGTCCTCGAAAGCTCTAAATCACTAAAGATCTGGTATTCGTGCTGGAGGAATTGCATTAGTTTACGCCTTAAATTTCTGAACTAGGGTATGACTGACGTAGTCCATCATGACACCTTGGGCATTGGGGTATGTTAGGAAATTTTGCCAACTATCCACACCGAGAAAAGCATCCCCTATCATGATTTTCACAGTAGCCGGTACCACCGACCGTACTGCAGTGTACGCATCCATCCAGAACTGCCTCAGTGTTGCTGGAAACTCGGGAGATAGATAAGCCGCGGCCTCATTAAGCAGTTCCACCACATCGACCATGCCCCCTATTTGCTCCCCAACGGTTTGGAGCAGATTCACTGTCCGCTGAACGTTCGCGGGATCGCTTGCCCATGTGGGGTTGCTCGTCCGTTGCCCTGAATTGTCGTAACCATTTTGCGAGCCCGGTGCGCCATGCAAATCGAGGATAACATGGATGTTGTGTGCCTTCGCCCAATTGAGTGCCTGGAGGAGATATGGCCATGCTCCCGGTATATAAGGGGATACAGAATCATTCTGGGGGATCGACCAGAAGCCAACGGGTATCCTAAAGCAATTGTAGTTGTGTTAAGGCCGGCGATTTCCATGAGTAGATGTAACAAAGCTTACCTGACGTGGTTGAGACCGGCAGCATTAATTGCCTTGAAGTCGTCTTCCGTGATCCATGTCGCCCAGTGGTTTGTCAAAACCCCCTGAGCGACGCTGAACTCTTGCATCTGCCCAAATGTATATTCGTCCACGATTGCATCATTATTGGTATTTTCGAAGATGCTCGGTGTTATCCAAGGCTATCAAAGATGACATTTCACAAAGAACGATCAAAACAGAAATTGCGTGCAAACCTCCAATACGAACCAACCCCCACTTAGAAACGGTATCAGTTTGAGCAGGAACGATAACCATGGAGACTCCGGTTGTCTTTCTACTCACAGGTTCACCCCCCGAATCTTGTCTGTCCCATAATTGAACACATTAGGACCGCCGGTAGCCGAACTGCCTGTTGGCTGCGGTATTTGTCCCGAGGTTGGCGTCGCCGTTGGCGAACTTGGAGTGGACAAACTCGGAGCAACTAGAACATTTTGAGCGCGAAGTCTGCACTGCTGCGCCAAGACGAAGTCAAATAAACCAGCTGATAGTGCCAGTAGAAACCAGGATAGAGCTGGTGGGTAAAACATGTCGAGTGCGGCTCATAGCTACGCGCTGACTCTTCTTTACACATGCAAGGAGTGAGGCTACCTGCCATATATGGTAATCACTGTGACTATCGCTACCGCCACACCGCTTCCTATTGAAATATTTACTCTGAGGCCCATTCGGCGGGGCACGTCACCAGGGACAGTCCGCTAGTTCAGTTCGAATATCTTTAATGCACGGACGGGCTTCCTCTTACCCCTCGTTCGCACCTTCCTTTGCTTCCGCCTTCATTGGCAATCATGCCTGCCGTGTTTTCTCCAAGCAGCGCTGGCGCTCTCTATGTGCGGGAACATGCTAGTTCGGCTCTGGAGGAGAAGGCCATCAGGGCCCAAGACATTCTCGTAGCTTCCGATTATTTTACACTCGTTTTTCAGACTCTGTTTGGCGGTGAGATTCACGTTCTTGGATGCAGATTTTATCTCACTCTCTTCAAGGAATGTTTTACACCCTCTTCGTGGTATCTCTCTATGTGATTTTAGCCAATAAACGACCAGATGCACCTGTGGGCAAATTTCTGCTCCTTACCATGGTCATGTTATGTGTCATATTTTCCAGCGTACGCCATTTTCATCTTCTACTGCTCAAACTGCTCAAACGCAATGCATAGGAATGGTCCTTTGCTGTTTGGCGGGGTTACGTTAGTTACGTCCAATCGCAGGACGTGGTCCGTGGGGCTGCACGGAGTATGTTGACCCTCCGCGACCCAAAAGCCTACGTCCGTCCGCTCCTGTATATGAGCGAAACACTAGTCGCAGATGTTTTTATGGTACGACCATTCCGTCGCTATGCAGAATCCTGCCAACGATCGTCTCTTAGATCTATCGGGTATACGTTGTGTGGGGTCACAATACATGGGTAACCTTACCTCCGGCGATATGCACTGCTTGCACACTGGGTATGCCAATGCACATGTCCACTTGCCAGAATTTTCGGCTTAACGTTTAATACAGTTGGAAATATCATTGCCATGAGCATTCTATTCACTCGTAGCTTGTCCTCACCACAAGCGTTTCCG
This sequence comes from Rickenella mellea, assembly GCA_004355085.1. Taxonomy (NCBI): domain Eukaryota; kingdom Fungi; phylum Basidiomycota; class Agaricomycetes; order Hymenochaetales; family Rickenellaceae; genus Rickenella; species Rickenella mellea. The sequence goes on along the minus strand of ML170163.1, from coordinate 956,295 downwards.
AGACCATGGGTTACAATGGCGTTCACAGCGACCTTAATGTACGTAACTTCTTTTAATGATCAACAATTTTGCTTATATATTCGCTCCTGCAGAAGCAATGTGTTATGCTCCTGTATGTGGTATTAATCTCCTTATTTGTTGCCCATCTTATGAGCTTTCACAGCCCTCATCGCGTACCGGCTGTGGAAGATGGACCGCAGTTCCCGAGCGATGGGACTTGGTGGTATCGGACTATTTGTGAGTTCAGCATGTTTCCTTGCCACAAAGGTGTTGCTGAAACCGAGCAGCGTGTACTTTCCATATTTATGGAGAGTGCAGCTATAGTATGGTGCGTTCTTATTAAAATCATTACGATAAAACTTCGCTGACCTGACCTAGCGTTTGTCTGCTGGTAAACCTGGTCTTAAATCTCATGTCGTCACCATATCAAGTCAATTCTCTAAGTGTGGTTAGTGTTATTCCCCGCCATACATCCGAACGTCGCTGATAGTTCGTTTACACCTAGACAATGCCTATAATAGTAAGTTGGAAGCAAAAATTTGTGCTCAATTTTCTTAATTTATTTCAAAGGGTATTGCATGGTGTCTTATCGTAATCCGCGTCGACTTTGCAATGGTGAAGCAAACCGACAAGTTCGATGAGGATACGTCAAGCCAATACATAACCAGTCTGCAAAGCATGCCGGACCTACCTTTCCGCACGGAGAATCGACCACCCCCCACTACAACGTCCCTACCTCCTCCGGCTCCGGTCACCGGAGCAGAGTCGAATTCTAGAAATAGCAAACGCAGTCAGGGGGGCGTGAAATCGATGTATTTTACGACTTGCTAGGGACGATTCATGGACCTTACACCATTTTTCTTCATTTTCATTCTCGTATTCTTGCCCACTAAATGTAGTACATGGCAGGAACACCCCACTGTATCAATTACCACAATCTTGTCGCCATTTTCGCAAACCATCCAGATTTACTTCCCAGACGCAGGGTCATTCACCGATCAGTGATTTAGTCCAGGGTTCCTTTCGGACGGCGTTGTCAAAAGTACGGCCTAAGTCAAGCGATATGATGCCTGCGATACCCCATAATGGCGGAACAATAAAGAGGTGGTGTGATAAGATGGACGCCTTGACGCAGTCCAATGGTATGATGGTTTTCAAGAGGAACGGGGCGAACCTTTGTACGTACTGGACGAATGGAAGGACACCAAGTAGGTGGATCCGCTCGGTACCGCTGGCTTTCAACGGAAGTAAATGGAAGCCAAAACAATGCTTGTTCTATGCCTATGACATGTGTGGATTTGAGACGGAGTACATGCTGCGATGCATAAGGTAAGATGAGTAATAAATAGTTCAAACATGCTATGGATGAAATTATTAGTTCGAAGAAGTTCTGTGTTAAATTAAGGGAAGATAGGTGACCATAGATCAGCGCACAGCGCGGTTGTAAATTTGCATGTGGCAGCATGCTTTCGGCGTTGACGTAGGCCATGATTATATGCAACGAATTGAAGGAATTACGCATGCGAGGGTTCATGCACGAATATTGTTCTAACCTCACAACGACTTTCAAAGCCATCGACTTCGCTCCACTTCTCGTCGTCATCTTGGAAATCCTCCCAATCTGGGAATACCAGTGACACAGGGACACCTTCGCCTAGGCGCTTCGTGACGCGAGCCATTTTGGCACGGCGAGCGGCGAGAGGGGAGGGGAGCACGAAACTGGGTGCCACGCTGAGCATGGATGAACGTGGGGTAGGATTCGGGCTGGCCTCGATGGTGTCCAATGTGCGTACGGGAGACGGTGACCGCGACCGTATGACCGGGGGAACAAGAAGAGGTGAATTTGATCGATGAGAGACCGAGGAGTGTGTCGCATAAGACAACGATGAGTGCGCTGACGATGGCACGACGGGTGTTTGGGGTGGAGAGGAAACGACGGGCGGAAGCGGTTTCTCCGTAGACACCATCAAGGGCGGGCGGCGAGAGCGTTTATCGACGATGTCAAAAGCTCTTTCTCTGTCAGATGATGAATGATATCCCGAGTCCGCAGTGTAGGTGGAGGAATGTGAATTTGAGGAGGACGATGAGGAGGACGACCGGGACAGGGGTGGAAGAGGGGGAACAACGGATGACAATGGATATGAGTCAGGATCGTATATTTCCCCGCGAGTTCTACGCCGTTTGTGCACCTTCGTTTGCGATTTGGACACCAAATCTGAGCGTCCTCGCGAGCTGTCAGAGGATGGAGAACTTGTCCTGGCTGGGACTGTGCAACAGAGATGTTAGGTGTAACCTTGCTTTCGACTGCTTTCGACTCACCAGCATACGTTTCGACCAGATGAGGAGGTAAACCAAGCACCTGCGTAAGTTTATTACTTGAACGACGCAACTGAGTGCGCTGCTCTGGGGTTAATGTGTTGACGGTCGGAGGGGGAGGCGGAAAACGGTAAGGCTGGCTCATGATCACCACAGAGGAGCGGCCACTGACCCACCGGAGGCATATAAAGCTAGAAAACACAAAAGGACTTCAAGACAATTGAAAAGACAATAAGGGTCCTCGGTTGCCATTTTTGGCCAGAACCTGGTCATGAGCGGAAAAACAATTGGTCAAGCGCTGCAAAGACAATTGAACAGTACATCAATCACACGACAGGACATTGTCCATTTGGGTGATCTTCGTCCCTAGCAACGCAGGATGTGGACGAAAACAATGCTTGGAAATGACGGACGGACTGACAAGAATCAGAGGTAGGAATACCGTCAAGCTGCAGCAACACATGAGGATATCTGTTCCACGTTACGGCACAGAATACGTCTGATCTTTGAGTTCGCCTGATGTCCCGCTCCGTAATGGCACCACGCGGGTGAACCTCCGCTTTTACCTGTGCCACAAAGTGTATTCCGAAAGAGACAACCAATCTTCCCGCCCGTCCATATAACCCAGTAGTTCGGTCAAGGTCTCCTAGACTTTATGATGCATCAGGCTGTAGTCGCAATTCCAATGGAGGTTCAAGTAAGTGACCATATTTGGCGATGTCAAAGTTCTCGTCACATCGTGACCGGTCGACCCACCTTACCATCATGGTTCTTGTTCTCAGCAAACCGGATAATCTTTCGAAGGCAGGCAGAAAAAACTTGAATGTGCGTCTACGACCAGACGGGTGAATTCTCAAATAAACGCACGATTCCGAATTCTTGTTTCGACTCTTCCAGTTCTCGTCGAAATGGTCGAATTTTTCGGCAGTAACGTTATTACCTTCGCCAAGTACGCGTGCATGAAATTACGGAAATTTAGCTTATATTCTCCACTCGGATCACGGGAAGATACCTCAAGCTAGTTGCGATTGTGCCTTACGATGCTGGTTTTTTATGACAATTCTTATCCCATATGACTCGGACTGGACCCACAGTAAATCGTCTGTATGGCTAAAATCTGCACCTTCAACCGGTACTCTACGTCCGCGCGTCATATTTACTCCTACCCGCAAAATGGAACAATAATCATTTTACCACCAATTCCTACTATCTAACTCACTATCCAACTCTCTGGCTACCTTGTCGCTTCCTACGCTGCGGTATTACCTACCAGTGACTGGCCTGCCGTTTCACACACGCGGACGGAGTATTCCAACTTGAATGTGCGTACACGGACACCTATATGGTGCGTTCGGTCTGTGATGACTCAAGCAGCGGGGTCTTTTGTTTCTTGCTTTATTTCACCAACAGTGGCTTTCCGAGAAATGTCACACTATGTGTCCAACCGCAGCGGTGGTTACTCTAGATCCACTCATGGTCCCTTTAGTTGAAGCGACTGTCGTGCAGGCATCGATTGCGATATCGATATCAAAAGCACCGGTCTCATATCAGGCGAGCCTTATAATTTTCAACTCCGCAACTGCTCCGCGAAAATAGTCCGCGCGGCGTCGATCATGGCCCTGAGACTCCGGGGTTCAAGATATGCGTGTTCGTCCGAAGATCATCAGGAGACCGTCACGGTCGGCAATACTAATATTAACGGTTGACCCAATCTTTCTTCCTTGCCATGAAAACGCTGTATACGTCGATCTGTGTGTGTACATTCTATATTTGGTATTTGGGAACTGCAACCAGTTTATGGCACACAACTGCTACAATATGCAGCTCATTGCTCCTTGAGTTGGTGTGGAATGTTCTTGGAGGTTCGATTTGATCAATGTAGGCGGAGTTCTGCAGAATTAATGAATGACTTCAAAAAATGAAGTTCAGTACTTACCTGCGATTTACCGAATCAGTAGACCTTCAGAGAGAAATGGCGCCGTGTAACTACATTCTAGTGTTTCCGGCAATCTTCCTCCAAACACAGAAGAATGCGTTGCTTGCCAATCTGATGACCACCACGGTAAAGGCTGCCCACCCTCCGGAGGCGCAACGTCAAACATCTCTGTTTGCGACCATAGGACTCGGGTAATGCCAAGAGAGGATCCCATTTCGATGTTCAAATCAACGTGTTCAGTTTGCGGTGCGTGCGGCCGCACACCGTGATGCCCACGAATCAGTGTCGGTGTACTGTTTTGTCCTCCTTCTGAGGTACCTTGGCCAACCAGCGGTATGTCCTGTTTCAGGGGAGGCTTGATCATCGGTGTGGCGCCGGTGTTTGGTTTCATCAAGGCCAAGAGGAATCTGGCATTGCAACGAGGGGTCGCTCGATTATAAGAAGACATGGCTTCCGAACCCAGAACGCCGACAAACTCTTGGAGCAACGATCTAATGACACCGAATTTACCGTCCACAAGTGTTGATAGGTCTGTGGTAAGCAGCTGGAGTAGAGTTAGCAAGGGAAACAGGGTGAGAAAGCCTCAATGTACATTTAAAAGAAATGACGCGGCATATGTGGCAAAAAAGAAGTGAATCTGTGGCATGGGGCAGTCATTAGAGTAAAATGTGTGAGAAAATGTATGACTGACGTCGATGTCGTATCGGAGCATCCCCGTCGCATACAACTTTTTCGTCATTATTAGGACAACCTCCTCGGCCGCAGGAATACACTAAGATATGGAGGAGCGTCTCAATAGGTTTGACCACGTGGCAGCCAAACCGTCCTACCTGAGATGCGACGCCCTCGCTTCCTTCTCGAATGACATTCTGTAAACCGGATGCCGACAAGACAACCAGCCGATAATACGCATTAGTCCTGGCATTGTCGATTCTAAATTTGTATATGAATGCAAATGAAAAGGAGATACATACATATGGAATGCATTCCCTAAATATCGACACCGGTGAACTACGACGAAGTTGAGACAACATCAATGGCAGGTGGAGAACAGCTTACCAGCCGTCGGGGGGTGTTCAGAAAATCTACGAGACCATTCATTGCGCAGAACGCAAAGTTCGTCGAAGTATTGTTTTATGGTGATACGATAATCATCCTAGAAACATCAGTGAGATGATGGGGCCGCACTGGGGCAGCTGATACTGACCTGTGGCATGGGTGACTCGCACAGAAACCGGTTCATAACGCGCACCATCTCAACGTTCGCCACCAGATAAACGTCCTCAGGGAGATTAAATATAGATGATCTGTACCACTCTCGACAATTTCGCGTAAAATAGTCATCAAGGACAGGGTTTGGCGCCTTTCCGAACAGCGTCGCATGAGACCCATCCACGTAGAAACAATTCAGCCACATCCGCGCGTGGTTGATCGTGATATTCTCTTGTTGAGCGGTTTGGCTCATATATGGACCTGCTGACAGTAGCTGGTTTGCTACACTGAACATGCGGTGAGGAAATGAGAATCGGTTTTGGCAAGTCACATACGTAGAAGCCATCCCTGAGAATAACCAACTACTGTGTCTGGACCACTTTTTCACAGGTAGTGGATAAACTGCCATGAGTATGTAAGCCTGGCACGTATCGACAGTTTTGGCTCCCCCGACCAGCGCCTTCTCTGCAGCATCCTGGGCGAATTCCAGGGTGGCTTTATGAAGTTGATGGCGCACATGGTAATATCGAGAGGAAATCGCACAAACTATGAACAAATGAGCATTGAAACAGCATGAATGCCACGGGGATACGACTGACTAACAGTAAACAGAAAGTGGTTGTTCCACAGAGTTTTTGCTGGGGTATGAAGGTCTGGATCCAGTACAGGGAAGAGGGGCTTTTGAAGAGAATGTTAAGGAAAGCTAACGCGGGCCGCAGCGAGAGGCGCACATGTATGTTTTTGAAATATCTGGAACCAACTCAGTAAACTGATCTTCAAATAAGAAGTACACGTACATATTGAATAAGTCATATATCTCCCTCGGGGACAGGAGGCCGGATGTCGCGATCAGAGGAGCAGCCAAATGTCGTATGTCAATCCCCACAATCGACACTACGAAGTGACATGTGTGAGGCGTGTGAAAACACATATGCGAGGTAAATCTCTCACAATCAGGAAAGTGGGTAACCAGTTGGTAGAAATCTGTTGAGAAATTGGGATCACCGGGGTTTGGCAGTGTACGTAAGTTGCTCCTCTCATCAGTGCGGTGACGCTCATGTCCATCGTCTCCGTCGTCTCCAAAAATGGTTGAAAAATGTGAAGCTGAGCCATCAAGCGATGAACTTGATGTGTTCGGTTGCGCTTTAGCAACCCAGTCTGCAATACGGCGTTTCTCGGCGATCGAGTCAATTTGTTGAATTATCCTTGATATCTCCTTGTCCTGAATCACAGTGCGCTCGAGAAGTTCCTCATGCGTGCTATGCATCATGATGAGAATGGTCTTCGTGGGGATCATATGGCATGAAACTTACGGCACCGGGCGGCGCTTTTTCCTCAGGTAGATGGCGCATTCGTGGTTTCCGAGTTTGCATCTCTGACATTCTTGCTCCCCAAGGATAAAGTTACATTTAACCTGGTGGACGAGCGTTTTCAGTGCATGCATATAAAAATATCAAATAAAAATATTATATATACCTTAAGAGACTTGCAATGAGTGCATGCTCCTGACCTTTGAAATTTCGACGGTGTTAGGTCCATTGGCTGAATCACACCATCAACGCACCTTCCCGACGTTTGTCCACGAGCAGAGCCATGTTTTCCGGTGCCATCGGATGAGTCAACTTCGCTAAGATCGCGTTCACTGTTGCTGTGGGTTTCCTTCTCACTCGGGGGTAGGAAGTAACGGAAGGTTCCGAATGTTTTGGAACGGCCGGTACTTGGTGAGCTGAATGAAAGTAGTGATCCGCTTCCGAAGGTGGATCCGGTTAGATTGGCGGCTGCGCGAACGGTTGGATTGCATGTCCTCGATGGATGAGCTGCTAATGAATCCTGGTCAAATATTACATTCAGGTATGGCTAGATCTCACATGACGGCGACATTGAGAACGGGGACTGAACGCCTGCTAGGCTGAAGCAGTAATGATAGACAAAGACAGGTTTTAGGCAGAGATTCACAAATCTGACGTTGGCGAGGCTTGCCGAGCGTCGTTGGGATTCCGTGAGGGCCGACAGTGCAGCGCAATTCTGGCTCACAGGGCTAGCTTAATATAGGCGCATCCCTGTAACGCCGGTGAACAGGTGGGGTCCGCCAGTGGGGAAGAGGGGGATGCCGAAATATCTAGCCCGAGATGTGGGTTTGCCGAATCACTTCGACATCAAGTTCTCAATTCGACCCCTTGAGACAACTCCGGACCGTCGTCCACGTACCGAAACTCAAGGCGGTCAGTCTACCTCTTACACATTGGGACCAGTGGATGAAACGGTGGTCAGAGAATATCCATAACGTCGGATCGGAAGCCATTGACGCCCGATCAGACAAATGGACAGATAGCTTTCTGGTCCGCGGTCCGAAGGCGTTTGGTGTGAAGGACGAGCAGAGTTTAGGGTTCTGTCGGTAGGCAATGCGCGCTGACTTGTCTAATTACCGGAGCCTGAAGGATCGCCGCCGGTAGACATGAGACAGCTGCTAGTACTCGGAGAGATGTAGGCGTGAGAATAATCGAATTGTGCGGTCCTCATACTGAATAGCGAGGCACGAGCATGTGAGATGAAGTCGAAGGCAGAAAATAGGTGCGGGAGATGATGCACACGGGGCAAGAAGACCGTATTCATATCATCTTTTGCAGTGCTACGGTAATATTTGATTCCCGTGATCGGCCACGAAAAAAGGTGCGCTGCAAGATGAATTTTCTTTTGCAATGACAGAGCAGTCGAACGCGGGAAATCTCACAGTGCGGGATACCTACGGTACCTGGAACTTTATACGGGAGTCCATAGGTCAAGTCAAAGGTTTATTGCAATTTGCCAGAACTTCATTTCCTCGGTCATGAGAATGAGATGATGGGGTGCAATCGATATAGCGCGTCGTGAATCATCCCCGCACCACGGCTTCACCCTCGGACGAATTCATGACCACCTACCAGGGTTTGACGGGTTCTTCGAGTTTCGACAGGTCGTATTTTTCCACCGTAGTGGGAAAAAAACCGCAACACCGAGTTTGAGTGTTCGGCGAATGAGAGGCCATAGATGGAACTGCATTCCGGTGATCTACCATATTGGCAACAACCGCATGGCGAGTTTACGGTTTCTTAGTGAGTGTGTGGGAAGTGACAGTAGAACGGAGTGCCCGCCAATATTACGGTGGTATTGCATGTGGAAGTCATCATGAGGTAGCCTCCGCATGCACTGAAGCGCCCAGCCTGCTCACTCCCGCCAATGGCATTTGCGGATGGTTTTGGTAATGATTTGGCGTAATGATTTGGCGTGATGTTGTGTATGAGAGCTCGAGTCACGAGTGCAAAGACTTGTCGGCTGGAAAAGCCGATCATGCAAAAATTTTGTAATGATTTTAGACTCCGCGAATGCTCCGCAACGGCTCCTAATATAGTCGCTCCCTACGTGCTGAGGATGCGCCAGCCGCAAGGAGTGCCGGCCTCCTGCCCATAAGTGGGAAACTTCTGTATATAACACGGTCACCAATGTGCACCACTGCTGACGATCTGCCCCGTGACTGCTTCACATCTCCACGGGCAAACTTCGAGAGAACGCCATATTGGCAATGCACGACGCTCATGCGCCAATCTGTTGGTCAGCTTGATGATTACTCGCACGTTGAATGATAGATCGTGATAAGGTATGCCAGTGCAAGTGTCGGCGTCTTCCAAATCCACCGTTATGTCCCAGGAAATACTGTAACGTTGAATATGACAGCACTTGAACAGAGTCAACTCCCTTGAAACGAACCAATGCCGGAATGGTAGGCCAAGTCAGGGTTGGACAGATCCAGAGACGGAAAATGTAATGGGATCGATGGTCCAGTGCACTTCCTGCAGTCGTAGCCAGAGTTCTCTTCGATCTGCAGTGACTCCATGCTCTGTTCTCTGCTCTGAGTGGTGGATGAATATCACCACCATATCGTGAAAACAATTCGTACTAGTAACGAATTATCTGCATGAATTTTGAACCCACTGTGTAAGACTCGGATATAACGATTGTCTCAACACCGGCGTCGAACAGTAGGGTAATGCATCCGAAAAAGAATCATTGGAGATACATACAATGTGAAAGTTCCATGATGGACACAAGAGTGACGTCCAACTTAATGTCGTCTGCGCTGGGCAGACTGAATTTGAAACTTTCGCCGACTCACCCATCCTTTTGCGTGACTTGTGGACACTGGCAGCGACCGCCTAGTGGGCCGCAACGACAACATTCACCTAGCTGCCACGTATATTGAGTAGAAGAAGCCCAGGTGTACTTTGCTGATGCACCGTGCGACTGACTCCGGTGGAAGCAGCTCATCGATCGGCTATCGTGTGTACGGTCGACGGAGGTTGAGTCCAACACGTGGCGGCCACTGCGCTGGCGCAGCTTGAACATTCAGTCTCCGCGACTATCGGACGCCGAGTCTGGGATCGTCTACAGTAGACCTCGAATACACGACGTTTTCCGATTACAGATCTGTTGAATTAAGTGCACACTAGAAGGGGGATAACGTGTGAAATTGACTAAGGGACATGACACGTTCTTCGACTGGGAATTGCACCGTGTGCACGTTTTCCGCCTGGGGTGTACGGCAAACGTTAAGCCACAGCAAATTCTTATGACCATACAAACATCCCTGGTGTGATGGTTTCCAGTGACGGGTGCCGTTTAATTTTCCTTGATCCGTGAATGTCGGCAGAATTGCCCATCTCCACCGAACACAGGATTCGAGTGTTCTTGTAGAATACACTCTGATAGCACTGCACACGTGCTATATCATAGGCTAATGTTAAATCTAAACCCCAGGCTAAACAAACCTGTGCTGTGAAATTATAGCCCACGTCAACAGTACTTAATAATTTAACTAGGAAAGTGGATGAATCTAAAATGACTGAATCGGCATTAGGCTTGCTTTCATTTGTTCGATATATATAAGACCACTACCCTTAAATCATATCAGTCCATTTGTTACGATGATGTCAGAACACGCCTTTGAAATTCTTGTAAGATTGGCAGTGGAAATTGACATACCGAAATCGGGTGCTATGCATTCAACTTAATATTGGGATCCTTGTAACAGCAAAGGTTAGGGTAGTCTTGTTGGGCAACAGACTGTAACTACTTTTGGTCGATGCACCAATCTCAAATTATTCTTCCACGTGCAATAGCATACTGGCACTTAATTTAAGTTAATAACTGTTCCGATAGTTATGCTACGGAAAGCAATGAAGGTGCCATTTATTTAAAACGAAGCACGATAGGAACGAACATATGCTTTACAAGAATCTTTGGAACAGCAATATTGAAAAGCATTGTTGTGCGACAGGACGGTCGCATTGGCTACTAATAAAACCAGAATCTCAGAAGCGTTCCGATTGGGTAGAAAATCCAGGCAATGTCCAGCTCGGCTCACGAAAATTAGCGAATTCATGGCTCATTTTGAGATACTCGGTACCAAGTAGCTGAAGCATACGGGACGGCTCACATCATTCAATCTCCTGAATTTGGTGGAAGCAACTGATTTTTATATATGCAGTCCAGGCTGACGACCTATTTTGAGTTAAACTGACCACGCGACGCACTGGCACCGTCGGCGCGAATTTGTCACAATATTGTTAAGAATTGTAGCCAGTGGAGAGCCCTTACCCATAGAAACAACTTGCCCGTCAAAGGTCCAATTCTTATTCATCTGATCGGAAAAGAGCGTTCGGTCTAGCCACACACTGGCACTTGATCAAGTCGTCAACGCATGGCTGTTCTACTCCTCCTTCCGCCAGCTCATAGCCGTCGTTTAGCACAATGTCCAGAAACGACCGAGGCTCTTGGCGACCCGTGATTTGGTTGAGTATATGGAAAAAATGTGATATTGGCAGTATTTCATGAGAACTACTCTAAAACTTTCAAAGTTTGGCCCTGGCAAATGATTTCGGGCTCGTCGAGCGCCGATTTTAACAGCCTTCGCGTACAATTACGCTCATCGCCAAACTGCGGTCGATGCGAATGAAGTTCCAACACTATAGCAAGAGACACGGGTAATGGTTGATAGAATTTGTACTACATATAACATACAACATACAACTAAAAGACATATGCAGCAACGTGTTCAATAATCACTTCAGCATTGAAAACACCCTTATTCTGCACTCGTGACGCGTCTTTGCCAGCGCGACGACGCTTACGCTCCTGGCGCTCCTTCCGCTTCTTCTCAAATTCAGCCAACCTCGCCTTGCGCCGTTCCGCCCTCTTCTTCTGAGCTTCTGACAATCGTGTTGCGGACTTGGCACCCTCCTTCCGCAACGTCTTGGCCCTCTGGCGAGCATGATCCATCAGATCACGAGCCCCTGCAACGTTCTTCTTGATTTGTACACTGGCAGACTTGAGAAGACGTTCTCCATTCTCCTTTATCTTCTTCGCGTTCTCCTTCGCTCGTTTGTTATGAGTGGACATGGCTCTTCGCGTGCTCCTCTTTACGCCATCCCAGTCATATCGAAGAGCCACAATCTGGCGATCGAGTGCTCGGATGAGTTCGTCAATAGCTTCAAGGAGGGCTTGCATGTCTTTGTTTACGACCGCAGCAACGGCGCTGACATTGACAATCTCCGAGATTGGGCCCAAGACATGCGTGTTAATTGATTTCTCTTCCGTCCCTTTGTTTCGAATCCCCGCCTTACCCTTTCTTTCTCGCGAAGGTGGCTTCTCCACCAAGTGCAAAGTCGAAGCCGGCCGCACGACCAGGTCTGTAGATGGAGCCAGTGCCGCCCCGCTCGACGACGGGAATTTCGATCTACAGTGACAGTCATGCTGAGCTGGCCTTTGCAGTGGCGTGGGGGTGTCCTTTATGTAGACCGTGCTCACGTCGCATGTTCGACTGGGAACTCCTGATTCCGATGGCACTAACGACGATGGCTGAAGGACCGCCAATGCGTAATCTTTCAACGACAAGGGTATCAAAGCTGCGGCCGTCGCTCCACTTGCCTTCATGGCTGTTGCATCTACAGGGGACGGGGTTGCCGCTGAACAGTTGGCGACTGTGCTAAGATTTGCGGCAGTTCCCGTAGTACGAGCAGGTGTGTTCAAGAGCGCGGGTAGAAGACCAGCGGTGAGGGCGGTGAGCAGGAGTCTGCGAATGTTGAGGTCAAAGTGAAAGGAATTGATAAAAAATGAGACGTACAAGCCACCAGCATACCGACGGGTAAAACCGTGAATCGCACTAGGACGACGTGGGCAGCGGTTGCTGTCAACACCCAAGAGCCTTGCGAAGGCATTGGACGTGAATGCTTTATCAAGGTCATCAAGCTGCGACTCGTCCAGTAAAACTTCAGGTCGTCGGGGTTGAAGTCTCAATACTCTGTCTGCCCCAATCCCTAATTGCTTCCATGATTCCTCGGCCAATTTGCGATCATTCGACAAGGAAATCGCACTGCCGTTAACATCAGTAGTAATAGGATCACTCCGGAGTGAGGAATATATGGGTAGATAAAATGTATGATCAGGAGGGTCGAGTAAAGTGGTGAAAGGGTAATTGATGACTGCTAAAGACGGCTCTGTGAAAAGTCGTTCATCGTGGGCGATAGTTCGCCTCGAATCTCCGGTGGAAATTGATTGATCAATATTGGGGAGTGGTCGATTGATGATCTTCACGTGCCGCCACAAAGCCACGGATGGGCGAATGGAATGAACACGATAAATTCGGGTGTGCTCATTATCTTCGGAAAACATCGCCACATCGTCGGCAGGGAACGCAAGTTCCAGAAGTTTCTCCGCAATATCCCAGCATGACTTCTGGTGGAATCCGTACAACGAAATAGAGAAACAGAGGGAGAAATCAGAATGGATCGAATTCTGGGGTGTTTCTTCAGCAACACTGTCTGCGACATCAGGAGTGGGAGATAGTCCTGTGTCCATAGAGGCCGACATTGGTGTATCCGTGGATAAAGCATCTACGCTGGAATCAGGTAACGAAGTTGCTTTCTTTCGAGGAGTCTTGACAGTTTCGTACGACCGCGAAATGTCTTCGGTCGACCGGAAAAGGGGGTCCGGGAACGAAAGTCGCAGCTTGGATTGCGATTCCATCATGCTACCGTCGGGAGTGCACGCACTTGGTCGCGTTCGTGCACATTCCAGGGTGCCTGACAAACTGTTATCTAGCGCAGCCATCATCTGGCGATCGTCCTCGATAACTGGTTGCTCGGGAGGTAACGAATGATCAAGACCCGAATCTAGAGCACTCGTTGCAATGGCTGCCGTGGCAAATACCTGTTCGTTCGCGACTCCTGCAGTTTCAGGCAAACCATCGCTCATGGCTTCCCAAGCATCGCCGTCCAAGCTGTCTGAATCAAACTGCGAGACAGATCCGTCAGTCGTACCTCCAAAGAGGGGGATATCGCTCTCATCTTCAGACTGCGAGACCTGAGTCCACTCAGAATCGTAGTCTGACACGCTAGAGCTGTCTGCATCGTCTTCAAATCGAACAGGAGATGGAGGGACTGAGGTTTCCATTGTGGCAAGACGAAAGCGGCAATGACTCCTTCCGCTTTATACCGGCGCTCTTTGCTTCTGTTTATTCCGTAGCCACATGCTCCGCCAGAACACGTAGCCTCGACGCGTCGCCACGATGCGAATTCTCGACCTTCCAGAGGAAAATATTCTGCAGATCTTGTTCCTCCTCGCGATCAATGACATATTTTCTTTGAGAGCGGCGCGTGCAGCAATAACCAAAGTCTTTCGATTGATCACTGATACGCCTTCAGACATGTCGCAGATTGCACAGAATCACAGACAGCGATTACTTCTGGCGAGAAGTCTACCCAAGGAGTGATTTACCCTTGACTATCTCCCCAAGCTTGGATCCGCGAAAGCTGTCTGGTGACGAAATACGACGTACTTTCACGAAGGCTCTCAGACTCGACAGTAATTGGTCGCTCCGAACGACTGCTATCCGCGTTGTCTGCACTCTGGTCAAAGAAAAATCTGACAGATCTTACGACGAACTTCGTTTTCTCCCAGGTGGGACACTACTTGTTGCCGCAAGGCGAAATCAATCTGCAGAACGATCCACTGTTTCGTTCTCGGTATTTTCTATCGTCGACATGACCGATCCCTACAAGATTGCCTCGACTGAATTTGAGGGGCATTTAAATGAATTTTCTGTTACTTTGGTCGATGAAGACCGAAAGGTCGTCATCGCCACAACACTCAATAACTCAATCGACGGTAAACAGTGCGTCACGTTTGTCGTCCATTTTACTTTTACAGTAATTTCCAACCGGCAGATGGCTAGAAGTTCACCACACTTCAATTCCAGATGCACCTCCCTCGGCGCACGTATCCAACAATCACTTTGATACCCCGTTCCGATGGGCCGCAGAAGACGTCGCATTCTTGCATAAAGTGGCTGTTAACGGCGAAATTGTTGCGGCATCAATCCGCTGGGGTCATGACTCATCGGTAGAGAGAATTCATAAATTCTTGATCGCGAATTGGCGAACAGGATACACTTGTGCAGTAATCCCGCAGAACTTTCCAGTAAGCATACACAATCGCACTTTGTACTAAACCGAGCCTTGAACTTATCATTTAGATATTCTCTTCGGTTGACATCAAACTATTTCCGTTCCATTTTGTGACCATCGTAGCCTCCGATGACGAGCTCGTTGTACTGAAAGCTGAATTGGATGAGAGACTCTTCAATGGGCCAGAACATCCTTTCATTGGCGCATCCGATGGAGCTTCCCCCGGTCCTGACATGCAACTGAGAACATGGGCGGAATACCAACTGGCGAAGAAAGACCTCATAATCTCAGACAGTACTAACATTGGAGAACATCAACCACCACGCTCCTTGTCATTCATCGCCTTTTCCACTGGCCACATCTGGAATACAAAGTGGGAAGGCATTAGACTTTCTATACCCAATTGCGATGCGCAAAGTTCGGCTAACCCCGTTGTAGAGGTTTCGAAGCCATTTTATGTTCTAGAGTCCTGTTACCCCGAACACGTGTGCCTTGGGACAACTGGGCGCCGAGCAGTCTGGCTCGAGCGAGAGATTGATACAGGCGATGCGAGATTGATGAAGATGAGTTACGATAAATCACGAAATGTCGGTCCGACTGTTGGCGTACTGCTTTCTTCTGCTCCCCTTCTCCCCTTCAGACCAAATCTAGTTCGCACACTAGCATTTGACGAAGCAACAGGGAGGGTAGCCCTCGCACTGATCACGAGTGCGATCTACGTTCTGGACTGCGCGTAATTTCTAGACTCCGGAGCATCAATGTTACGACACGTTCTTCCATCGATTTCCAAATCCACGTCTCGGTACATATGCAATACTACCGTAAGAGTAGCTAAAGATCTGACAATGTACAGACCTATAACACATACAATATGACGACAACTCCACGTCCGTCTTCTCGACTGCTTTCTTTGTTTAAGCAGCGCCACCCCCGAACCAGAAGATGACATTCGGACCGCAATGCCGCTGGTAAGGGGGATTGGCTTTGAAATGAATGTAAATTCGGATGTGCAGTTGTAGTATTCGCTTTGTAGAGAAGAAAGAAGGGCCGGGAACACCCAAGCGTTAATGGTCCAATTTATGATTTACGAAAAGACGCAGCTAGGTACCGATCGTGTACGAAGTGTCCCCGACCCCCCCAAGCTACGGGACACTCCGGTAATGACATGATCAAAGGGGCACTGGAGAGACCGTACACAGGAAGGGGCAAAAGAGGGTTGATTTACGCACCATTATTTCATCGGGGGAATTCCTAGTTCGTTCGGCCTGATTCGCCGCGAGAAACAGAGTTTTACTCTCGCCTATAGAGTTAATGGACGAAAATTTGGTGTGGACGGCAACTCTATAGTGAATGGTGACCCTGCAAAATATTGATCACGATCGGGGCCTCGTTGTCGAAGTTTATGCTTTGTCCGGTATACACTGACCTCCGCGCATACATCATCGCCGGTCTGGGTGCGAGGGAACATCGTGGCGTCCCCCTATACAGAACGTCGACCTGCAAGGATTTGAATCCGACGAAAAGTGATTGGAGGATAGTAAACACATACTCGCTACGGCATGGTGGTCACATGAGAGTCGCCGGAACTTTCTGCGTATGATGCAGACGGAGAGTGACTGCATAGGGTGGAATGAAAAGATTTGTTACGACCTCAAATGCACTCACGGTGTTTTATCCGCTCGTTTCTCCCGCGCTGGGTTCTGTATTCAAAGCAAAATGCGAATAGGCCGCATCAGCCGCCGGAATTGCCATTATGATTTCTATGTGATGTTATACTTTCTGGACTTTACCAGGATTGTCAGGAATAATAACTGAGTGTAAACCTTTAGATCTGCATCTCAAATTTATAATTGCGAGCCACATTCCAGGCTTCAGGCTATCGTTGACTTTCTCGCGTCTAGGGTCAATGTCCATGGGTGAAAACGTTGCATGAAAGCGTGGTATGTACGTACAATAGACAGTCTAAGATTCCCTGTATGCGTCAAGTCATTCATTTTTGAAGGGCGATCGATGATACAAATCAAGACAACCTGCGATTTTCCAACCCCGCGAGTTCCCAAACGGTTAGGCGAGCGCCACCGCTTGTGCTTTGCACTGAATAACGTACAACTTCTTTCACCAAACACCCCATGGCCATGGCACTTCACCTGACGGGCCCACAAAAGAGCGTGCAACGTGTTGATATGACTCGGTTTTTACTATCTGCGTGGCGGGGTACAATCCCCCGTCTCGCCGATCTCCATTCATGACTAGGGCAGTGTATCATCTGACAACTTGAACATCTAAGATCCTTCGCCTCCGGTCTTCAAGAAAACTTGATGGTAGACTTTTCCTTTCGCTCCAGTGTTTCGCTTTCGATATTCTAGAATAGGGCTGTTTCTCAGAGACCGACACTGCCGTTGATTCATTACGATAATTGCAATTGAACCCAGATGACATCGGGAAAAAAGAAACGGCGCTGGAGCCAACACGCACTTCCTTACAATCGCGAGAACGTGCCATCAGGGGACCGCAGCTGGTTAAATACTTTGATGATGGATACGGTTTGCTATCAATCATGTCTCTTCAACCCGTCGTGGCAAAGCAGCAAAGCGTCGCCCTTCGACGCGACATTTTCAACAGAAATCAGGCAGTACACTTCGTAGGTCCATTCATTGAATCGTCATATCGCATGTATTCATATGCGTCACCACTCCCAGCTTAAGGTATTTACATCATGCTTCGACGATACCATCACTGGCAGCCCTATTAATAAAATCTCCCCAGAGCCAGCAAGTGGAGGTCCGTCTCCGGGCAAACGTGTGGGTTGTTGGTATCATTGTCAGCACATTGCAAGCCTTGAAGAAGGTGAGATTTCACCAACTACGTCATTTTCCTCCTCTGAATATTTTCTTACGGTAGTGCATGGGGTTGGGTTACGAGGTCTCATATTCATGTCCCCATGGAATGAGAACTGAAGAATTTCGTACCGAGGATATTCGTGAAGCCAACTGATTGTTTACGTCTCCTTTCCCCTTAGTCAGTACGTGCTTGCAGCTCTCAGTGCATTATTGCTGACGCCGTGTAAAGCCCTTACTGCCTCCTCCTCTTAATTCATATCGTCGCAATGCATATGCTCTGTCGCTCAAACCGCACATCGACAAACCCCTTGTATAATAAGTGTTTATCAATCTTCCAAAGTCTCACCTCCAACAAGGCAATTCGAATGCTTCACACGCACGCATTCCATTACCCCTCGTTTCCAGTGTTGTCATGGGGGGGTTGCAAGTGAGAAACATGCGCACGTCTACTCTCATGTACCATATACTTTCGTCGGGGCGTAGCGGATCAGTTAAACGGAATCAAATTTGCTGTCGCATTCAGCTACGTTATGCAATGAAGAACACAAGTGTGAGCAAGTGAATCGCGACAACATAACGGAAACGCAGTCCATGATAATTGTTGTTTCAAACGCTCCAGATGCCGCCAAAGGATGCTGGACCATGCAGCGGCCCGCCAAAGAATGCGTGATAAATGGATTACGGGGCTGTCCACTGCCTCCGAAAAATGTTGCCATGAATTATCAGACCCGGGTGACTTTGCATAGTAAGCATATCGAAAACCAGTGCCAGGAGGTTGGATTGGCGGAGATGGCAGTAGAACAAGCTTGCAAAGGTACGTGTCACGGGCCATGCCGCATAGTACCGCGGCACACCCGTGCAAGTTCGGACTCAATCACGCGAACATTTCTTCGATCATGATGCATAAAATTGTGTGCACTGCTAGATCTTCAGTTCTCAGTGCTCTCACCAACATCCCGTTCTTTGCTTTTGAACACTTACCAGGAAGATTGCGGTTGGAAGGTGACATTCACTACCTAGGCGTTGCTCATCTAAAATCGCATGGAGGTTGGTTCATTGAAGAATTCCGCCGTTATTGTTCCTGACCATCGACCACAGCCAAGTGAACTTGATGGTAATTGGGAAGAAGTTTATCCCAAAGAAGGACACTACCCCGACAACCGCAAGTTGCAGCAATACTCCAACCTCTTTTTTCTTCTACAATCCGAACCTCGACACATCGCAGCCTTATGTCGTCTCGTCAGCTTAGCCGAGATCGACACCTTACTTCAGACCGTCATGTTCACGCTTTACGGGAATCAGGGCGAGAGCAGCGAGGAACATTTGCTTTTGACGATGATTCAATCCGTGCTGTCTGTCCAACTGGAGGAGACCACGAAAGGTGTCGATTCCTGGCTGCACACTAATACTCCTGTTTCACGAGTGATGATAACCTATGGCCGTCGTGGACCAGGTCAGAGCTACCTCAAGAGTGTTCTGGCCGAGCGAATCAACAGCTTGATCGAGCATAAGGACCTCAATCTGGAGATCAACCCGCTCAAGGTAAATGCATCGGCGCTTCTCCTACCACTTTTCCATGCTAACTGGCATCAGGTTTACGAACAAATGATTAATCAAATTGAGGATGAGACTGGCTCGCGTCCCGATAATCTCCCTCGTGGTGTGACACTAGAACAAGCAGCTGCCAACCCTGACGTACAAGCCATCGTCGCGCCTCGATTGACCATGCTCATGGAGATAGCGAACAGTTTCCTCCTTACAATCATTGAGAGCATAGAGAGCGTGCCGTACGGAATACGGTGGATCTGCAAACAGATTCGCAGTTTGACGAGGGTTCGTTAGCTGACTGAGTTTTAATGGAATATCTGACATGGCACGCTGCAGCGAAAATACCCAGATGCCACGGATTATTCGATTTGCTCGGTAATTGGTGGATTCTTCTTCCTCCGCTTCATCATCCCGGCCATCATTACACCTCAAGCATACATGATCGTGGAGGGTGTGCCGCCTAAGAACCCACGTAACACATTGACTTTAGTGAGCATAATAAAAACTCAAAATTTATATTATACTCGAGTAGTATGTACTGACAATAATACTGAGATTGCGAAGATGTTACGGAACCTTGCTAATAAGCCCTCTTATGCTAGGGAACCATACTTGATGGTGCTTAATCCCTTCGCGGAGAACAACAAGGCAAGAATGAACGCTTTTCTGAACAACCTGTGCGAGGTCGGCGACTTCGATGACACGTTGAAGGCAAGCAGTAATCTATTCGAGTCGAGTCGTATCTGACACATGCATTCAGACGGATCAATACATGGCCGTATCCAGGAAAGATCCTATGATCCACATCACGTTGAATGAGCTGTACAACACTCATTCACTACTCCTGCGATACATCGATGCTCTCGTATGTATCAACTTTGACATGAATTCGATAGTTATTTACATTGTGCACTAGTCCCCTGACGACAAAGAACACCTTCGGATCCTGGCTGACGAACTCAGCCCAGCGCCACCCCAAGTTGCTCGCAAAGATAACCGTACTACTGAATTGCATCTGTACAATCGCTGGGAGACTACTGTCCACGACATTAAAGCGCGCTGGTGAAAAACAGGACACTGCCGTGCAAAGATTTTGCTACCCCACCAACGTAGTTCCTATCATCGCGATCCGTGTGCTCTGTTATCAAACTACAAATCAACAAATCAATTGTATAATTAGTGGTATTTATCAACCTTCCAAGTCTCAGCACCAAAGGCTAATCTGAATACTGCACACACTCGCATTCAATCCTTTCCACCCTGGATTTCTAGTGTTGTCAATGCGCCTTGAGAGTTGCCATTGAAACATATGTGCGGGTCAGCTCTCATGTACCACGTACATTCACCCCCGTGTGACCCTATAGGCTCGTGAACCGGAATCAAAATTGCCGCTGCCTTCAGACTTGCGTGAGACTAGTGTATGCATTGCTATGAAGACGAAGCCATGGTGCATACGCACCACCGGGGTGAGCAAAGTGATCCGCAACGACTCGACGTTCACGGAAATAATAATAATTTCGTGCCCTGGAGAACTTTGAGAAATAGTCAAGCCCAGGATAACCGACTCTACTCCAATCATTTACTGTAGGAAAGGTCGACGCTGCTATTGGCACAATGGTTACTGTGATCACAAAAGCCCCAAATGTCGGCAAAGTATACTTGAAGCCTTGAACACTAGTACTGCGGCTCCAAAATAATCCGTAATAAATGTCCGGGTTGCCCACCGCCACCTAAAAAAAATGAACATGATCGAAGTGCCATAGCAATTAAGCATGTCGAAACCAGTGCTCGGAGGTTGGACTTGCGGCGAGCAGCACCCGACAAAAATACAAGAGTGGCTCTGCAAGTCCAGGCTCGGAGCCCAACTCGGCTGTTGCTATCCATTCTACGGGAAATGCCGAGACGCGATTGGCTCCCACTGTTTCGTGACTTTACCTTCCGTTTCTCCTAAGTCTCTGGGGCTTGAGGCATATTACCTCAGACAGTGCACGAAAACTCCACGAACATACGACTTATATCTTAATCCATCACTGCGCTGGTCCCGCCATCGTTGTATTCGTTTTTTTCTGCCATCAGCTCGTCTATTTCTGGTTCATCATCCTTGTTTCCGAGTCTGACTTCCTAGCGCCACACGCTCTGCTCGAATCTTTACAGTAATTCCAACACACCAAACATGTCTTACTACGACCAGCCTGGTTCTCCGGGCAGTATGTCCACGAAACGCCTCACGAACAGGAATACGAACCGTTACAGTGTTACGGCGTTGTTCAGCATGGCAGCGGAGCAGGATGTTGAAGTGGAGGATGAACTCGCACGCGGTAAGCACTCGATCCTTTATTCCGCACAATATGTTTTGCGTAGCGGTGTTAAATATTTTATGTCACCTGCTAATCCGTGTCTCAACAGCCCAGAAACGTCTGCGAGATTTGAAAGGGCGAATCTCCGCGCAGTCAAAGAAAAATTTCGTCCTGGAACGTGACGTTCGATATCTGGACTCACGGATTGCATTGCTTATCCAAAACCGAATGGCCCTTGATGAGGTCGGTCCCAATTGAATACCTCCGTCAATATTGTTCCTGACCATCGATCACAGCAAAATGAAGTTGAGCGCCATCTGGAAGAGGTTGATCCCACAGAAGGCCACTACCCAGACGACCGCAAATTGCAGCAATACTCCAACCTCTTTTTCCTTCTACAATCCGAACCTCGACACATCGCAGCCCTATGTCGTCTCGTCAGCTTATCCGAGATCGACACCCTCCTCCAAACCGTCATGTTCACGCTGTACGGAAATCAGTACGAGAGCAGGGAGGAGCATTTACTTTTGACGATGTTTCAATCCGTGCTGTCTGCCCAATTCGAGACTGCCACGGAAGGAATTGGTTCCTTGCTGCGCGCCAATACGCCTGTTTCGCGAATGATGACAACCTATACCCGTCGTGGACCAGGTCAGAGCTACCTCAAGAGTGTTCTGGCCGAGCGAATCAACAGCTTGATCGAGCATAAGGACCTCAATCTGGAGATCAACCCGCTCAAGGTAAATGCATCGGCGCTTATCCTACCACTTTTCCATGTTAACTGGCATCAGGTTTATGAACAAATGATTAATCAAATTGAGGAGGAGACTGGCTCTCTTCCCGATAATCTCCCTCGTGGTGTGGCACCAGAACAAGCAGCTGCCAACCCCGATGTGCTAGCCATCATCGCGCCTCGGTTGACCATGCTCATGGAGATAGCGAACAGTTTCCTCCTTACCATCATTGAGAGCATGGAAAGCGTTCCGTACGGAATACGGTGGATCTGCAAACAGATTCGCAGTTTGACGAGAGTACGTCAGCCCACTCGATCATGATGTCATATCTGACAGGGCACGCACAGAGGAAATACCCTGATGCAACAGATTATTCGATATGCTCGTTAATTGGTGGTTTCTTCTTCCTTCGCTTCATTAACCCGGCCATTGTCACACCTCAAGCATACATGCTCGTGGAAGGGGTGCCGGCCAAGCATCCGCGGCGCACATTGACTTTGGTGAGCCCAATAACGCAAACATGTATATCTGTGCTGACAATGGTTGCCTTGAGATTGCGAAGATGTTGCAGAATCTTGCAAATAAACCCTCGTACGCCAAGGAAGCTTACATGATGACGCTCAATCCGTTCGTGGAGAACAACAAATCCAGAATCAACGCTTTCCTAAACAACCTGTGCGAAGTCGGCGACTTTTACGACACGTTGGAGGTAATTGTTGAAACCTTATTCCTGTCGAGCGGCAACTGACACGTACATTCAGATGGATCAATACATGGCGCTGTCCAAGAAGGATCTAATGATCCACATCACTCTGAATGAGCTGTACAACACGCATTCACTCCTCTTACAACACATCGATACACTCGTATGTTTAATTTCTGACCTGAATTGGATGACAGTTATTTATATTGTGCACTAGTCCCCTAACGACAAACAACATCTCCGCATCCTGGCTGACGAACTCGGCGCTGCGCCACCCCAAGTTCCCCGCAAAGAAAACCGGACTATTGAATTGCAGCTATACAGTCGTTGGGAGACCCCGATCCACGATATCCAAAGTGCGCTGATGGACAGCGTCACATCGAGCGACATGCTGTACATGGAGACGAAGTCGATTTTTGTACAGCTCATTCGCTCCATGCCGCATTTGGCCGAGAAGCGACCATACAACCTCCCTGCCATCGCCGAGAAAGCCGCCACTACTAAGGACGCCGTGTTAGTCAGGAAAGGCATCAAGGTGAAGGAGATGTTAAGGGAGCTCGAAGAGCAGAAGATCGTGGACCGTTCTGATGGACACAAGCTCATGGACGAGGAGGTCGCGGCCGAATTGGCGCATCTCGGCAACATGCGAGAGAAGGTGCTTTTGGAGACGCGCTCTCTGGAGGCGGTGTACAAGACCATATGCGACCATAATAACTACATGAGGTCGCAGCTGGAGCAGTACAAAGCGTATTTGCAGAACGTTCGGCTTACTGCTTCGAAGGACAAAGGCGCCACCACAGGTGTTGGTGTTGTTACCGTGGGCGGGAAGGAGAAGAAGCCGAGTAAACCGACTGTGCTGGGACCGTATCGCTTTACGCATGCACAGCTCGAAAAAGAGGGCATTATCGTGGAGAGTAATGTCCCCGACAACAGGTGCGCATCATGTATTGGTGGTCTTATTTCGTCCCGCGCTGACTGGCTGTGTGAAAGGCGACCAAATATCTATTTCAATATCACATCTCCGACGCCTGGTACATTCATCATCGCACTACATTACAAGGGCAGGGATAAGGCCATACTGGAGATGGACCTAAAGATTGACGATTTGCTTGAGAAGGTGTGCACACCGGATCTTGAGCTTACAGAAATGAACTGACCCCCGAATTCAAATAGCAAAAAGACAACAAGCACCTGCTCGACCTCGAATATGTACAGCTTAACGTTCCGAAAGTTCTGGGTCTTCTGAAAAAAGTGTTCGCAAAGCGATGATCGGGGTTCCTACCCTTGCTGTTTGTTCTATATCATATGTCTTCCTACTTCTGTTCTACCACAGCTGTTTCTGATACGCGGTGTGTGTGGTATTTTATCGATGTACGAGAGGATCCTACTCCTCGTGTGTGTATTAGTTGTTCGTATAGAGATAGTTGATTGGATCGATGCTGTGGACGGACGAGTTGTCGGCGTTCTGCGGTGTGCCGCTGAACTGCCGTTGTGGTAACCATGAGCTAAATTTAGCGTTTACTTGTGTACATCATCTGTTTGACTCTTACGGCGTGGGTTGTTAACGGATTTGACGCCAACGTATGCCTTCGTCGTAGCCTTCTCTGAGCTCTTTTCGATGAAGGGATGCGCAATGCGTCTCATTCTCGTCTCTTGTGTTGTCTTTCTGTCGTTGACCAGCACTTATTCACTTGACGAAGAGTTGACTGCGGAACTTGGGATCCCAACGGTTCCTCTCAGGAGCGACGTGCCAACTCTCGACCTTCTCAAAGCAGACCGAACTGAGTCTCTCGTTCGACGTGCCACAGGAATTGGAGAGGTTTCTCTCAATACCAATGACCAGTATGTTTACTCGGCACTTAGCTCAGGAGATGAATGAAACATTAAATCGAAATTACAGAACTTACTATTCGTTGATCACTGTTGGCGGGATCGCTTTTCGAGTTGCTCTGGACACGGCTTCTTCAGACCTCTGGTTGCTGGCGTCATCGTGCACTTCAGCTGTGTGCAAGTCAGTCCCAACATATCCGCTCTCTTATTCTAGCCCTTCTTTTGTATCCGTCAACAACAACGCAACAACATTTAATGTATCTTTTGCTGACACCACTGGTGAGCCTGTCTCAGTGACTTATATCAATGTTTTTAAACGACTGGACAAGGCTCGAGTGGATTTCTCGCTCGTGAATCTGTTCGACTTCTCAATTTCACCGTGGAGGACCAAGTATTCGGTAAGAGCACAATTGTGTTCCCTCTATTAGCAAATTCACATACGACACAAGGTCTCGTTGACAGCTCAAATGTGACACTGAAAAATCAGGTCAGCGGTATCCTCGGCTTCGGCTTTCCACGTTTGTCCACCCTTTCACCACTAACCACCAACTGTACGTACAACTTCATGGTTGGGATTTACGTTCGCTGACTACAATTGTGGTCAGCAACACCTTTCATTAATGCCCTCGCTCAAACTGGGCAACTTGACTACCCTCTATTTGGTTTGAGTCTCACCCACAATGACACTGGGAGTCTTTCCCTCGGTGGGTTATTATCCCCATTCTAATTTCCAATTTCGTCTCACCCTGAATTGAAGGTGCCATTGACGCCAGTGTCGTGCACAATGCAAGTAACATCGAGTGGAATAAAGTCGTTCCATTTTCGCCGTTTGGTCTGGAAAGCAACACGTCGAGATATTTGCAGTGGGCCATTCGTCTTTCACAGATCATGGTTCGTAAGACTTTGAACATTCGTTTCCGTCATTTGTAATAGAGAAAATCAAGGTCAACGCAACTCAGGTAACGCCTCAGCCGACCTATCCTGACATTACCGAAAGCTCGCTCGCTCTCTTCGACGTGTTCGTGTTACTCCTGAATTTGAAAATTTAACGGCGCGGCTTACATCGATATCTTAGCGGAACAAATGGGATATTCGGTCCTTATCAGGATGTGGCGCGCATATTTGATCTCATCCCAACGAGTCGCCTCGTTGACGCTGACGGTGTGTCATTCCATGTTTGTGCTAATTTATCTGGCTTCTGATACCCTGCCCGCAGCCGGAGTATGGGCTGTACCCTGCGATACTGCGGAAACCATGATATTTATTTTTGGGTAAATCTCCAGCCGGTTTGCAATGATTCGTTGCGGAAGTTGCTCACGACAATTCCCTTCAGGCGCCAAAATTTCACCTTGCAACCAACGGATTTCCTCATTGGCCCTGCAGCTGGTAACCCTAATTTGTGTCTTTCATGGCCGCAGGCGACACCTCCGAGCTCAGATGGGATTGATTGGCAATTTGGTGAGCATCCCACACGTCGTTGGTTTGGGGGTTTCTCATGACATTCCTTGTAGGCACACCATTTTTACGTACTGTTTATTCGATATTCAGGTATAAGTTCCTTTGAGCCTACCCTTGATGACTGTCGCTCACACCTCTATCACAGCTATGGAATCAATAAAAAGGAACCCCCAATGATCGGGCTATACGCTTTACACAACGACACAACTCTCACCGACACTCCAGCAAGCGTATCTTCGTACTTCGCTGTAAATTCTGCAACCATTGCAACCACACTTCCCAACTTCCCTCTTTCGACACCTTCCTTAACTGCGCCCACATACGCATTCAACACATCTGTGCCAGCCAGCGTTGGCCAGCTTGTACAAGCTGACCTGGGCACGAGCACGTATTCCCCGATTCTCGCACCTACTGCCAATGCCTCTGAGATACCGACCGTTTCTCCGTCGCCGACGTTGACGACTGTGGTTTTGACGTCTTCAGGGATTGTCATCACAACGACATCGCATGCTGGCACTCCATCCGTACGCCTTGGAGTGCCTCCAGGTGCGAGCTCAGGCATCTCACTCAAAATACCAACTCTCCACGCATATGCGGTGGCGACCAGTCTTATGGCAATTTCAGCGGGGATGATGCTGATCTGGTAGTAAGTGGGCAACCTCGGGTTTCGCCTTTTCTTTTCTTCATCGTACATCTTTATTACATAACCATAGACATTTTCTGCTGCTTTCGCATCCTCATTTTTTTGGTTTTCGGCTGGTCATTCTTCTTTTGGCCTTTCCCGGCTTGCCCTTCGTTTGGGGGGATTTTATTATTCTTCTTTTTCCCTTGATTGTTGGCTGAGTCGGATACCGGAAGTGGACCACGTGAAGCTACTGGACGACGTGTCCTTGCCTTTTTCGGACGTCAGAATATTCAAGTCTGAGCTGTCTGCGTGCTGTCACCTTCGCTTTTTCTCATCTTTCTGTATACCAATGGCTTGTCGCCTATCTGCGCTCATTGTTCTGCTGATATGCATAATCTACGTTGCCGCTGCGGATCTGTACAAAACCTTGGGCGGTCAGCAAACGCGTTTCACTACTAACGTGAAGGAATAGTGCGATTGGGTGCTAACGACTGGTTTTGGTTTTGGTTTTGCAGTACCACGCTCCGCGTCTGATTCAGAGATCAAGAAGGCGTATAAGAAGATGAGTCTCAAGTATCATCCGGACAAGAACAAAGATCCAGGTGCGGAGGAGAAGTTCGTGGAAGTGGCTTATGGTACGTCACCTTTGCATGTTCGAAATCCTGGCAAGTGTTGACATGCGTTGATTGTAAGCCTACGAGGTGTTGTCCGACTCTACGGTATGCACGAAACAATACGTTGTTCACAGCTGGAATTTATTGAGCTTTGTAGAAACGACAAATATACGATAGACATGGCGAGGTGCGTGTCCTTTCCCCCCATTGCTGGCAATCATACATTTAGCGCTCTTTTGCACTGGTATTTAGGAAGGATTGAAGGCGCACGAAGGTGGCCAGCACCATGCGAACCCTTTCGACATGTTCTCGCAATTCTTCGGCGGCGGATGTGAGTGGACACATTTTTGAGTTGTTTGACGCGTCTTAACGGTCCGCGTGTGCTAGTTTCTCAGCAAGAACAAGTTAGAAAAGGGCCAACTTCGCTGACAGAGTTTGAGGTTACCCTAGCGGACATGTACATGATATATCCAATTCTGCAAACGGCTGGTAAACTAATGTTATTAATTTTTACAGGTATACTGGAGCCACTGTAGACGTTCGTCCAAATTGCGCATGTGGTCCGAGTACCCATCATTCTAATTCATTTTCGACAGTTTATGATCAAGAAGCGCATACTGTGTGACCATTGTCGAGGTTCTGGCGCCGCATCAGACAGTGATATCCACCAATGTTCTGGATGTGGAGGTACCGGCGTCAAAGTAACACGGCAACAAATATGGCCAGGCATGTTTGCTCAGAGCCAAGTGACGTGCGTTGTCTTTCGCGAACAAATTCCGATTGGCTGCTGAATTATTTTATTTTAACCTTTGGTTGCTGTTGAATACAGGTGTAACGAGTGTGGCGGGAGGGGTAAAGTTATCGTGAAGAAGTGTCCGCATTGTGGGGGACAGAAGATTGTCGATCATTCAGCACACTACGCGTTAGAAGTCATACCAGGCATGCCAGAGGGTCATGAAGTCGTATTTGAGGGCGAGGGAGACGAGAGTCCAGATTGGGAGGCTGGGGACGTCGTTCTACGAGTACGGAGTAGAAAGGAGCAAGGTGGTTGGCGGAGAAAGGAGAGCAGTTTATATTGGAAAGAGACAATCGGCATAGATGAGGTAAATATAGGCCATATCTCAATCATTCGCAGAATATTGACGCGTCTTGGTGGTTCTTCAGGCGTTATTGGGATTCGAACGCAATCTTACACACTTAGACGGCCATGTAGTGACCCTCAAACGCACGAGCGTGACACAACCAGGTGAGTCGCCGTCGTTAGAGACAATTTTGCTCGAGATAATTGAGCGTTGCGTTGCGTTGCGCTAGGTTACGTGGAGACTTTAAGGGGTGAGGGTATGCCGGTGTTCCAACAGGACCACAGCGGGGATTTGTACGTCGAGTACAACGTCGTACTACCGATAGATATACCACCAGAATCCCGTAAAAGTGAGTGAATTGGGTGTCGATTTTCAATTGATGCAACGATTCTGACAATGCTTCGGCGCAGAACTAACAGAAGTATTCCGCGTAAGAGGCCATAAGGATGAGTTATAATTATAATTTTTTGGTTGTGAGCTTGGCGGTGGTGATCATGACAAACAATAAAATGAGGCAATTTTCTCAGCACATGGGCAACATCGGAGAAAGGGGAATGCGGTTTTGAGGGGGAAATCGAATACAAAAAGAGAACGTTTAGCCCAACGACCCAGGATAGAGGACGTGCGGTCGTTACCATTGGGCGGGGTCGAAGAGACTGCGACGGAGGTACTCGGCGTCAGTTCGGCATTCTTCATCCGTCGTTGTGCATCAGCTTCTCTGTACGCTGTGGTCGGGCGCTGATGATGATTGTGATGATCAAGACATAGGTATATGCATCGTCTCGTTTAACACTTGATGCTGGGTAGTAGATGTCTGTTGTTGATGGTTAGACCCGGGGCATCACGGAAACTGTCAATGCGATGAAAGATAATGTACCCGTCCAATGCTAAGGCGTAGCGCTCAGACCCACCCACGTGGAACCATTGGGAAAGACGATCGATGGATGAGCTGTTTAGGTTGCCCTCATGCCTCGAAATGGAAGATATACGGTCTCCAAGGGGATTATTGAAACGAAAAAGACTGCATTAGGCTTCAAAGGGCTTGGCATCAGGCCTAACCGGTCAATCCGGCCAGCGTATTGGATCACAGTGCGATTTGCGCTCCCGCTACGCTGGTCGGCACGTGCGGCGAGCAACTGAAAGAACACTGAATATTCTGGCAAGGTAACCGAGGCCCTGGTTGTGATGGACCGGTCTTCGGGAGTGCGGAACCGTCTCCATTTCTATAAATTCAACTTTCCCATTTCCCCCCTCTCTCACTTCGTTTTCTTCCCCCCGCCTCTTCGTTCGTTTTCTCCCGCTCCTTTTGGCCAGGTAGCCTTTTCCCCTCTTCGTCCTGCAATCTGCCAATTTCTTCGACCCCGGTTGGTCTTCATATTTTCGTTGCAACTAGCTCCAGTGAGTATTTGCCTCATGACCAATATAATCTGATTTTAATCATCAATGCAAAGTTTTTCGCCTTTCAAATTAATCCCTAGCCATGTTCACTCAATCACTCGTTGCCGCCCTCGTTTTGGCTCTTTCCTGCACGCAGGCTTTGGCTAAGCCCATCCTTTACACCGCTGGTCACGGTAAGCATTGACAATTCTTCGCGTGTTTATTAACAATTCTTATTTTAATTTCCAGTCAAGCGGACTGGTGTATCAATGGTTGCCAACCAACCGAAGTACGGTGTCTCGTTCAACAACTATGGCGGATACCAATCCATGTCCAACTTCGACGACTTTTACGGATATGGCAACTTCGACCAGAGGGAGCAGACCACCGTCATCAAAGACAAGGTCGTTGTCTGCCATTCTGAGAAGATCGAGATCATCCAGCAGAAACTCGTCATCCTCCGCGAGATGGCAAAGAGGTTCGTTATTCTTTGTTATTATTATTTTGGCCGAATGCGGACTGACATGATTTATCAGAATTATCACCGAGCAAATCTGCGAAGTCGAAGTCCAGACGATCGTCATCAAGCAATTCTCCTCGCAGATGGACAACTTCCACAAGGACGTGAACCGCAAGTCCGGCCGACAGGTCTCGTACGACGAGGACACGTCGAACAAGATCAGCCAGATCTTGGGATCTGACGGCCAAGTGTCCCGCAGCGACTTGGGCTTCAGCGGCCAAGACGTCGGCAAGGGCTCCATTAACGTCCAGGGCGGCAACTGGGACAACAACAACTCCCCCAGCCGAGTCCTGAACGCGAATGGCATGGCTGATCAGGCCGTGGGCAAGAATCAACACAAGAACGTGAGTGACCTCTTCACATGGCCACTGTCTTGAACGATGTTCTGAATTTCGATGCCTTCTAGAACTCCAGTAGCACCAGCGCGTCCTCGAGCACATCGACGTCAAAGGCGTCCTCAACCTCAACCTCAACCTCGGCTAAGGCTTCGCAGGTTAGTTAGCGTTCGCTTTCCTCGACCCGACGACTCCTGACGTCTCATATTTTACAGACAAAGTAATTTGTCTCCGCGCCGTCTTCCGTAGGGTTGATCGTCGATGATCTTTCTCGTTCTTGGTTACTCGGACACTTTGCTTCTTGATGGACTGTTGTTCCCTTCTGCCTGTGAATACCTTTGCTTGTTTTAATAGCCACCACGACGTCGTCCTTCCAAACAATTTACCCGGCGGCTGAGAATTGGTGATTGGGTTAATTTGTTCTGTACATTCTTTTCACCCCCCTTTTATGTGCGGCATCCACTGTCGGCGCATGATGGACACTTTTTGCACGAAACCACGCTGTAGAAGAAATAAACGATGATTTCAGGACACAAAATCTTGGGTGTGCTCGTAAGGATATTCACCGACGGCTCAAAGAGTCCAGTACTGTAATGGGTGCTGAGCACTGAGCACTGAGCTTTAAGTGATGTCTGTTGACAGCAGTGCTTGTTCAGTTAAGATCTCCCTGCTTACGCTACGGCTGAGATTTTCGTTATATTGACTCTGTTCTTTAATATACTATTCGTTATCTTTAGGAATGATATTATTGACAAAACGACGGTATGAATATCAATGCATGCTGCCGGTCTATGGAAGAGATCAAGCCCATTTAGCCACTCTTACTCTGAGTCATGAATCATAATTGATACGTCGTTCGTTACTTGTTGTACATGGCGGGTTTATCGTTTCACCACCACGAACTAGTGACATTTTGAGAGCGCACTGGACAAGGTAGCCGGGATGCATTGAATTTTCAAAGTGCGACGGTTGAGCGTGTATGCGCCGCAAACAATGATCATAATCCACATCGAGAATAACCTGTGGTCTGAAAATACAGATAAAACCCCACATTTATGGCTGTATCATAAAAATGAGAGTCAATGCGATTAGTGTACATATTGGATGTTGCTAGACAGATGTGGGATGCAAGAGTCGAGGTTACACTGAGGATACAAATCACGCCTGTAAGATGTATGATGAGCGACAAGCCACCAGACGGAAGTTTGACGTTCAACTCACAAGGTAGTTGTAAGACTTCCGATCGGCACATCGTTCGAGATAATCGCGCTGGGATAAAAGGCGTTATTCATACATCTTGTGCAATTAGACGGTGAATGCTTACCTCGATTAAGCTTTCGATTCGCCTCTTTATCGTCAGAGGGTTTGGTTGGAAGCGACCAACTAACTGCCTTGTGACCTCGTTGACCAGGTCGTTGTGCGTCATGTGTTTCCGATTCTTCATAATGCGAACAATGCAAGCCTGGAGTGCAGTTAATTATCTTTAGCACAAGTGAAGCGGTGAGAAAGCATAATTCATAATTTACCTCCGCTTGGTGGTGCCGATCCTCCTCGATCCGATTCTCGGTCTCCTTCCGCTCCTCCGTACTCTCGACCTTTGCAGAGACCGTACTAATCTTGATTCGCTGCAGAGGCGCCGAGAAATCGTGGTTGAACGAAAAAGAGTCTTCCACGTTCACGTCGCGAGACGGAGGATGCTTTTTCAAGATCTTGTACTTGGCACACGCCAACGACTGCAAATTTCTCTTCAACTCCCCTTGGGCGAGATTGGTGGATTCTGCTATCTCCTATTGCGTTACCGATTTAATTGTCAACTAACGGGGTGGTGAACAGGACGGAACAAGACTTACCTCGTAGGTGAGGAACTCTCCTTCAGGAAGGTCCTCAAAAAGTAGCAGAATGACCAAGGCGAACGTCGAGATGTTCAGATCGTGCTTCTTTGCCCTAAATGTGGCGCGCACATCGGCGGATCCCAACCCAGCTTGCCAAGTTAGACGACGACCGGAATGGCGAGATAAGTAAAAAGCCTCAAAGGACTTGCACGCCTTTATCATCATTTCAGGGAGGTTGCAGGTGGAATCTGGGTGATTCATGGGCCAGAAGGTTGACGTCATTATAGTAACTGAAATATTCAGTTCCGGAGACTAGTGCGAAAAGGGTGAATACAGTAGCATGACATTGAGGGTAAGTGGGACGCTTACCGTATCCTCCGTCAGTTTCGCCGAATACGCAGCCATATGGTCAGCCGAGATTTTGATATCGTTGAACATGCCCTCCAACTTCTGTGTGAATTGATAACCACATTCGACTTTGAGCTTCGCGAGCATTCCCCGTTCTGCGTCGTCTGAAACTGATCGGCCATAGAGGAGTCGTTTCGCCAAGTGATTCTTATAATATCGCTCGAAGATGTCCTTGTCAGCAACGTAACGGAACACAACGATCGTTTTGTCTAAGACTGCATCCATCTCCTGGTCGGTTTTCTGTGGGAGATATTAGGGCCACGTTCAGTACGTGAACACAAGTGGGACTCACCCCTTTCAGACCTTTCTTGAGATTTTCGTCAATAAATAGCGAAATGAACTCCGAAGCACGCTTGTTCAGATTGATGAACGACGAAAATGCCTGGAATGCCGTGAGCTTCATCCACGTCCTTAGGTCTCTCAAACATTACCTCATTGAGAGACGTCTCGACGTCTCGATCACTGGCGAACGACGATCGCCATAGTCGATCAAATTTATCTTTCAGGGTCAAAACGCTTTGCACCCAGCTGGTCGCAACATCCACCGCTTGAACTCTCGGGGGACGCGCCTTTGCTTTGCCCTTCCCTTTAGGATCCATGTCCGCATCATGTTCTTGTTCTCGAGCTTCTTCGGTTTCTTGAACGGCAGCGGCGTTGATTTCTTGCCCTCTTCGTTGAACTGACACCTTCAGAGCCTTTCGGAGTGCGGGTAGTCCAGTGGGAATCATGATGAAAAGCCTGTATAACCTGGCAAGGTCGTTTTCCTTTTCTTCATCAATCATTGCATCAAGGCCGGAGTTAGGCATTGACAAAATGGTGTTTAGATGCGGAGCTAAGAGTGTGTCCTCCAAAATCTTTTTCAACGGCGCGGCAGTTTGCGATGACAGGTAGTGGTGGGCCCGGTTCTCTTCAGAAGAAAATCGGCTTTCGACCTACTTCACTTTTAGTCATGCGGATAATGCGGGGAGTTTAAACTTACTCTACGAAGATATTCTGGCGCATCACAACTCTCCAACAGATTCTGCGCTTCCAGCTGGTAGAATGCATCGCTTTCCTTAAGGACTTCGGGTTCCAGGTCATTTTTATACACTGAGATCGGCTGCCCATCCGTTCCATCATTGAGCTGCAAAAGGACATCCACGCAGCTCTTCACTGCTGAACGGTTGATGGCGTACCCTTCACGCTCGACTTGAATCTGGCCGAGTATGGCCTCGTTAATATGACTTCGTATAGCCGTTGTAATCATATGATCGTGAAAAATTTTGAGTCCTGCATCCCAGATGACCGGTACGGACGCAGACGGCGTGTAAACTCGATCCTTCATATCCCAAGTCATTATAAATGTGTAAAACGTGCAAAATAACATACCATATATTTTAGAATATCCCTCAGCTTCGACATACTTCCAGTGTGATCGTCCCATACTTTTCGAAGAGCTTTGAGGAGCCTTTCGCCTTCCTGGCTTTGATGGGCCGGATCGCGACTGACTCTTTCTGGGAATGCGGGATGAACTTCATTCTCTGCGAGTCGATCGATATTCTCCGCCACTAAAGATTTAACCCCCTTGTAGAGCATGTCGCCATGCTTGTGCAGCACAAGATTATACGCAAATCGGTAGTTCTCCTCGAAAGACAAATTGGACGCATTGTGGTTGTGAATCTCGCAGATCGCTCTCGACAACTGTGTCCATGTCTCGTTAATCGACGTGTCTTGGTCATGCTTTGAAGACTTCATTAGTTGCTTCGCTCCCCGAAGGAATAATAAGCCTCACTTTCTTTGGCGGTTTCTTATGGTACTAGTAAGTGAAAGTCGCAATGGACATGAAGTCTGTGACTCACAATTTTCGTCTTCACTCTCCTGGACGCTACATACAACATTAGACTGGAGTTTGATGTCATTCTGCACATCGTACATACCCACAGACATGTCCACGCACGGGATGAGTGACTAGGAGAAATGTGCGGTCTAGGTCGGCGCGCCTACTATAAGCGTAAGGTCACGTGGTCATTCCACCTCTTCACACAGTGCCAACAGAAACGGACAATGAAGATAGATCAAACTCTACATTGAGATCCGTATAATTTCAGAACGAATATGGGGAGTTAAATCTAAGAAAAACGACTAGTAAGTCGACAGCACGTAAAATTGCAGCTGTACATGGCTATTGTTGATGAGGGCTGGGTCATTGAAATATGCTGGAAGATGAGTTATGCTAGGCGATGAGTATGAGGGGATACAATGTGGTGTGGAGAAAAGTCAAAACATTAGGCAAGATCGTAAGATGGGTCATGACGTTCCCCTGGACGCTCGAACGAAGTCGGTGAAGTATTTTCGAAACGCTTTGCTGTCGAGATCCCTTAGATTAGTGGCGAACTGCACGGCTGTTTCTGGGGGACAATTTTGTGCGGGAAGGAAGGCGGATACCAGGAATGTGAATGCTTCGTCTTTCCGTGTTTTACAAATATTTTGCAATAGTGCCGCAATTTCGTGCAGGGTCTGCGAGTCCTGGAATTAGCAAAGGTAGTCGTAACATTGATGAACTTGCTTACCACAAGCATTTGCCCATCCTTGATGTTGAAATTGGGCATGGAAGGGATACGGAACGCCAGAGGTATGATAGTTTCGTATATGAATCGGTCGAATCCGGGAAGAGAGTCAGAAATTCCATGGGTCTGGTCCTTTCCATTAGTGGCAGGAGCTGCCGTGTCAGGTTGACCCCAGGCTGTCACGCATCTGCTCAGGAATGTCAAAGCAAGTTTCTGACACGCCGGATCAGTAGTGTCTCCGGCGAATTGTTGCACATTTGTTAAAAATGATTCGAGCTGGGGTTGATTACCTGCAGACAATTCATAAGTCATCCGTCAAATATCAATCTGATGGCGGCTCAGACGTACGTGGTGAAATAAATATGCCTTGGAGCTTGTTGATCATGATGTTATTCAAAAATGTGAAATAAGCCTTTTTCGTATCGGTCTGAGCCAATTTGTCGTCCGTCCCCGTCACAGGTTGAGATACGAGGTCAATGATGCGAGCTCCTAATGGACTGATTAATTCATCCAAGACATTGAACATGCTTTCCTGGGAATTACTTTGATCAGTGTCATCCTAGGCGACAAACGGAGCGACAGACCTGGAGTTTATGCATGAGAACTCCGATGAAGTTCATGAAGTCTACCAATTCCGATGGTTCAAAGTGCGCAAGGAGGCTGCTCATCAAAGCGGGAATAAACTGTGTCACGTTAGGCCCGGAGACAGCAACAATACGAGCAAAAGCGAAACGTGTCTGGGATTTGAAATGAGATGTCAATGATCGCAACTTTTGGCAAAGCTCGTACCGCGTCTCGCACGACCTTGAAAATATTCATTGCTTCCAACGACACTATGATCGCTTGTGTCATTTGTTGAAAGATTGCAACCGGCGGCTGTTTGAAATTTGCTGGAATCGGAGAAGGGAAATCGGGGAAGCCTTTTGCGACGTTGCCCAGTGCCATAACGAGGTGGTGCGATTTGACAATGGGTAGGACATCATCAGCGCTTTTCACACCCGACCGTAGGTTAAACGACAGCTCATCCAAAAGTGGCTGAACGATGGACAGCAAGAGCGACTCAGTTTGTGTCCCCTCTTTTGAGGTCAATGAAACGAGGATTCCGGCTGTCTCGAACAGGTAGAGTTGAGAATCGAATACACCGGAGTTGTTGACAGCTTCTGTCAGAAGGTCCTGCTGTTCATTGCTGTTCGGCTCGGGGATCTCGACTTCGATTGCGAGCTTGTCACGGATGCCGTTGAGAAGGGTCTCAACAAGCGTGACAGATATCTCGTTTCGATCCTCCTTGATAAACTTGTAGAAAAGGTAGAAGACCCGTGAGCGGACTGAGAGGTCGGGGTGATGTACACCTCTACAACGACAACAATAAACGAAGGAATCAATAGAATATGGTACAAATGGCGTACCTTGTACCAATCATAGCTTCCAATAGCGGGATAATGCATTCTTTTCGAACTTTGAAAAAATCACCGTATCGGGCACATGTTTCGAAATATTGCATCGTGACCGTTGGATGCGGGAATGCGCAGATATTTGAACGCACAAGCGCCAGAAGCATTTCGCCGTGTGCGGTCAGAGGGTACTCCGCAAAATCCGTGTTCGACACTTTCATATCCTTCGCCGATGGAGCCTGACAGAAGGCAGCGCGTCCCTTGCCTCCCGCTGTGAACAAACTGTCAGAGGATGAAATAAACTCAAAAAGTATCACTTTACATTTATTGATCTCCCCGAAGATGTAAATGAGGTATATGGCAAGTTCGACAACATTCCACTTGAGAGTAACACCACTTTCATAAGCTGATAGAGTAGAAAGCACGAGTGATTGTACGGTGGAGATAACAAGATCTTGATCGATTGTGAGAATTGAGTCTAAATGAATTCTGAGATCGCCCTGGCATGAATTAGATAAACGCTGTTTATCGATTGTGTGGCGAACTCACTTTCCGCAAGGATTCGAACGCGTGCTTGTCGTCGTCATCCATATCTGCCGGATCAGCATCTTCCTCCCACTTCATTTTCTCGAGGAGAACGGTAAGGACGGATGACAAGAACGCTCTCTTGGAGTCAGTTATTTCTTGGGGTGCAGATCGTTTTAATTTCTTGTACTACGTATGATATCGTGAGAGAAATAAATAGAAGTGCAAGTGACCGACAAAGTACGCACACCAAGTAATATGTTTGCCAACAGAGGAAATACGGTGGACGAGGTGTCGTCATACGGGTCCGCTAGGAATCGAATCATGACTGGCATGATCTGTTCTAATGAAGAAGATGCTTCTGTTCGTACTTCTGACGCTGCATTTTCCTGAATTTCGATGAGGAATGTTAAATGTGTAATAATGCTTTTCAACCCACATCATCCGCCACTTTCGATAACTCAAGGCCCAAGGCATTCAGTAGCCTGCCAAGCGCTTCTCGATATGACTCTTCACCATCGTCAGTATCTTCTCCTCGGCTTTCTTGCTCAGATCGTGTCTTGGTTTCTAACGCTTCGAGAACTTGACCCAAGGAGAGGACTTTGATGAGCTGGAGTTTGTCCCCAGCTTCTTTCAAGCCCTTCGTAACCATTCGTAGCAGGGCGCCGGATGTGGCCAACCGGATGGGGAGTTCCGGATCAGATAGAAGTGAAAACAACAGCGGGATGGTCGAGGGTGTCACAGTCAAATTGATGTCAATCCAGCCTGAATTAGCAAGTCGTGAGCAAAAAGTCACCTCCAGAAAATACCAACTGACCGACGTATGACCCAAAGGTCCTGACGCCCCAATCCATGACTTCCACAAGCCCGTCCTTAGACACACCAGCTTCGCCTTTTCTTAGGCGTGATAAATTATCCGCGGCATCGGCAACAATGGTTAAGACAGCTTCATTGATTCCAGCTGCATCACGTTCCCGAACTGCATCCCGCACTCGACCATCGCGACTATGCCGTGTGGCGTTGAAAGTTCGAGCAGCTTTAAGCATTTGATCAGCTACCTCTCCTGATATTTCTAGGACCAGATGAAAGAGAAGCAATGAGATATGTGGGTTGAACGAGGACTGTTGTGAGTCAGAGTTTGGTGGAGGTCGAATTAGTGCGAAGAGATCTGTAAAGAACGTTGGCCATTGCTCGAGGTACGTGCACAAAAAGAAAAGCGTGAGGGTGTGAGAAAATTTATTTCGTAAAACTGATGATTGTATGTTCATGAGTAACTGTCACCACCGGAGATGATATGCTAACTCACAAGGAGCACTGGCTTCTGCAGGTCCATACACATATTCGCTTTGGATGTAAGACACCAAAGCTTGTTGGATCATTCCGAATGAGTCATCATCCAGGGGGGTATATTTGTTTTCTAAATATTCTTCCAGAATCCTCAGGCCAAAAAACCTAGCTTGTGGATGGTGTTTTCGACGGCCATCTGGCCCAGTTTCCACAAATAACGCCAACCCCAGACGCCAAGTTTCGCTTGAGTTGTTCTGCACAGAGGAGAGAAACTGCAGGGCTTGTTGGTGCAAGGCACTTTGAGCTGGATCCCATGCGACCAGGATCGCTTGTACAACTTGGTTAACTTCCTGTTCCATCACAATCTTCGTTCAGGATGGCTTGCGACGTGTCTAGGTGTTGATGACACTATATCCCTCGTCCGCCTGCTGGATCGATAGTATCGGACTGGTAAACCAACACGTTTGAGGTCGTTAGAATTCGCGAAGTGTGTCGGGTCGCGTGCAGGAACTTTGACCGCTTACGTAAATATTGACTCACTCGATCGCCAATCTCACCTCCATTTACTGTATGAATTTCAATAAATTCAATAACACTTCCTCAATATTTATTTGGCTAATTTTCTTCTATGTAAGGTGTTTCTCTTTTGCTGACGGCTTGCTCTTCTTCGAAGCAGTAGCAGGTGTGACGGTGACGGGTGACGTGACATGGTCGCGTTTGCTTTGTTTTATAGCCCCTGCTTGGGCTTGGCATCCCAACAAGCAGATTCCAACCGAATCCATCATCCTTGGGCAATACAGATTCAATCCGATAGTCTGCCTCAAACGTGTTCACGATTTGATGTCTAACCAAGTGTCAATCCCCTTCAAGACCACCTCTCCGATACCGATCAAACAGGCCATCTCTGATTATATTCTTTCCAACCATCCTTACACTAGTCCTGATGCATTTGCATGGGACATAACGCAATGGGAGCAACTGAGAAGTAACTGCAATGACGGAGCTGTACGAGTCGACAAAACACAGGCATTTATTAAGTGAGCACCCGCATGATTTGATTTCAGTGGCATCGTTGACCAATGACAAGGTATCACGCACAACTTGTATTTATCCTTACAAAACTTCCATCTGATGTCAGTAATGTGTGATGCGCCACGCCTAAATGCTTGACAATGCTCTTCACTCGCAGATTGGTTTGAGCATACCATACCATTCTGCATTTT
Organism: Rickenella mellea; assembly: GCA_004355085.1. Lineage (NCBI taxonomy): Eukaryota > Fungi > Basidiomycota > Agaricomycetes > Hymenochaetales > Rickenellaceae > Rickenella > Rickenella mellea. Next base: position 916,159 of record ML170163.1, on the reverse strand, counting down.
CGCCATCATCGCCTCCGGAATCCATATCAAGCTTAGTCTACGAACGGGCAGCTCTATTATTCAATCTTGCCGCGACGTATTCGCAATTAGCACTTTCTGAAGACAGGTCACATCCTGATGGCATCAAACGCGGCACAGTCTACTATCAGGCAAGCTCATGGCAGTTACACTGAGACGAACAAGACATTGTTGATGCGTGGCACAGAACGCAGCCGGAACGTTGTCATATCTGATAAACAATGTCATACCGGTTCTCGCTGAATCGCTGCCCAACAGACAGCCTCCCGTGGATCTGTCCATACCGTTCCTAAGGGGCCTGGAATATCTCATGCTTGCCCAAGCACAAGAGTGTGCTTGGCAAAGAGCTGTCATGGGTGCGTTCTGAAAGATATAGTATTCTGCAAAGTCTAACGCAGCACGTAGATCAATACAAGAACGGAGTGATTGCTAAACTTTCGGCTAAGGTGGATCCACAAACGTTACTTTGGCGTTGTGTTGACCGATCGAAAGGCTGCTTCTCTTTACAGATCATCGTTGGCCACTTTTCGTGATGCTCCGTCGTCTGCTAAGGTTTCAATCCCTCCAGTGCGTCGTAAGATTTCCTCCACAATGAGTATCATGTTGATGGGACATATTAAAGGAGTGGTTGGTGCACATTGAAACGAAACAGTATCATTTCAGCGCGGCCGCACAATACCGAAAAAGCATAGACGACCTTGAAGGAAACAGGTACGGACAAGAGCTCGCGCGGCTTTTAGAAGCACAAGCCTCAGCAAAGAAGGGTTATGATATCGCACGACGGGGGTTAGCCTCCAAACCCGTATTGCAGGATATCAAGGCAAGTAAATGCCATAAATGATGAACATTGGATTCTGAGATTTCATTCCGCAGTCGCTGCTTGATATCGTGGAGAAGAGCGTTAAGCGAGCTGAATGTGACAACGACCTCATTTACCATGAAGATGTCCCACCCTCGTCGGCGCTGAACCCCATCCAGGAGGCGGGTGTGGCCCAGAGCATCGTCCCACCAGGATTGCAAGATCCAAAATCTGCTGTTGGTGGTGATGGCGTTGTTTTTGGCGACCTGGTTGGTTGGGGTGCGCGAGTCGCAATCGGTCAGTGTTTTTAAGCCGTTTCGTTTACGATTGGGTATGCCTAAAGTGCGGCCGCGCAGACATATACCGAGATCGGCGTGAGAACTGGTTGAAGGCTGAAGTATACGACCGTGTCGAGGAATTGGACGATGTTGTCTCTCAGTGAGTAAATATTGTGTGAATAGCAACTATACTGAAATGTCATCGACTCCTAGAACTCTGCAAGCTCTGAACCTACCAGCGTCACTCGACGCCCTCGACAGGCCTATCGGCCTTCCGCCAAGCCTCCTCAAGAAAGCTGAGGAAGTGAGGCAGGAAGATGGACCGTCTCGCGTTGATAAATCAATAGCGAATGTCGAAATGCTCGCCGAACAGAACAGAACACTTTTGGATGAGGTGACTATTCAACTCACAGCGAGAGACGCAATACTGACTGAGTTGATTATCAGGCCATGGACCTTTTAGATGAAGAAGCATCCGAAGATGAGCATGTACGGAAACAGACTACCCGACCCCTGCAAAGACCGTTATCTTACGAAGCCAATAAGGAACTGACCTCCAAGGAGAAACGATATCGGCAGATCCTAGAACAGGCTGCGGAGAGCGACGAGCTCGTAAAGGACAAATGGGCTGAATGGGAGGACATAATTACGCGGCTGACATTTGAAGAGGTGAGTAGTGAGAAGTTGGATACAAATAGCATACGTTCTGAGGTGTCGCTATCGCCAGGCTGATCTCGAGAAATGGGTCCCGTCGTCGACTGCGAGAAAGTACAACAACCCGCAGACGCAAACACACGCTCGCGCCTTACGGGTACACCTTGAAGCCTTGGACGACGTGCAGCGAAGTCGAGCACAGATTGTTCAGCGCGCACGGCAGCTGGCGGATGCGGATAACATCCAGCCGCGGATCATGCGAGAGGCGTCTGCGATCGAGCGGTGGACAGAGGTGGAGCCTGTCATGTTTGAAGATACTATTGACCAGGAGTTGAGCAAATACGAGAAATTCAAGGATGCGGTTGATGATGGTCAGGCGAAGCAGGCGGAGATTTTAGAAGATGTTAAGGTCAGTTTTGCCCACTTGATCACCAGGACAATAGTTCACTCGCTTACTATATCCTAGTTACGGACTGAGCAATTCCTACTAACGCGTCGGGATGATAAATCGGTGAAGGATCGTGAACATGCGTTGCAGTCATTGGACCTGGCGTATCACAAGTACAGAGAAATCACACGCAATTTGGACGAAGGATTAAAGGTAGTTGTGGATGCTCTGGAGAAATTTGACTCATATTAACACTCTATGGCAGTTTTACAACGACCTGGCTAATATCTTGAGCATGTTCAAGGAAGCTTGCAAGGCGTTCGTCAGATCTCGTCGGGATGAAGTCACTACTAGGTGCCGTGCTCCTCCACCTCTCACCACCTTCGTGCTTATCTCTCCACAGCGTATTGTCTGAATCGCTAAGCCAAACGCGGATAAGTCAAAACGACATCCCTGCGATGGCAGGAGTCACAACTCATAGAGTCGGATCGCCTCCAGCACGGACAAAAGACGAACATGCCCCTGCGACACGGAACCCCAAGATCGGGCTGGACCTTCCACCTCCTGACTCCGACGAATGGGAGAGTACTCCAACAAGCTTCCCGCAGTTTGCGGCGGCAGCAAACTCTTCTGCAAGAACTCCAAATAGATCGCGCCGAAAAATTGGAGAACCGTCCTAACATGGCAGTTTGATTGATTGTATGAACATTGCCTTATCGTGTCGTGTATCTACTATATCCTTACATGTATCCCGAGCGAAGCATGATTTTTTCAAATGTGCCTCAGACTCACTGCCTTTCCGAAGGCTGTGGCGGATGCCCAAAAATGTCCCAGTCACTCTTTTGTCACAACTGCGGCTTAAAATGCGAATGAATCACAGCCCCGGATGGAGTTCACTCTTGTCTTAAACTCTCATCATATCTAATGGGTCACCACAGGCGCAACCGCAGCAACTCGTCCTCCTCGTCCTCGTCCTCAGATTCGGACAACGATCACAGGAAACACGACCGTAAGCATGGTGGTCATGGCCAGACGCCATTCGGTGTTCCATTTGGCCAAGGGACGCACTCAGGAGGAGGAGGAGACCGCGGATTGGGCACGGCTGCTGTACTAGGCATGGCAGCGCCAATGCTGATGGGCGCATTTGGCGGTCATCACTCTGGTGGTAATTCCAACAACCACAACGCAGCGCCTCAATTTCCGACCTCGCCACAACAAAATGCGCCTCCTCACTCCCCTGGCTTCATGGCGCCCACAAGTCCTCCAACATACACGGCTCACTCTCCCGCTCAAGCGGAGCCCCCGTCGGGATTTCGTCTTCCCCTGAACACAGACGGTCCGTTCCCGCCGCCACAGCAGACGCTTCCCGCGCCGTTCGTCGAAGGGGACGGACATAACCCAGTATTCGTCGGCTCGGCAATATTCCCCAACGGCGTCCATCCGTGCAAGATATCCCCAGCACTTGGTGCGACGCCCTGTCGCGTTCCGTATGGCGGAACCGAAGTCGAGCATCGTGGACGATACGATTTACTCCCTTTCAAGCCGGATATGATGGAGTGGGTTCCTGCGTCTGGAGGGAAGATCCCTTATGGTAGACGCCCCATTGAAGGCGGCTATGACGACGGAGGAGCGAAGCTATATCACGCTTTCGCTACCGTAAACGGGGTCCGCGTTCCTGGCAAGACAGGAGAGCATTTGGTGAGTTGTTCGCATTTAATTGCGTATTTTAGAGCTGAACATTTCTGTAGTATGGAGCCAATGTGGCTTACAACGGCAGCGAGCACTGCTTCAGTTCTGGCTACGAGATCCTGTTCGTCCAATTTCTACTCGTTTCGCAAAGCAATTTTTGACTTAATTTTACAGTTGCTGGAGGTGGTGAGATTGCTTAGATTGCTTAGATTGCACCGTGATAAAACGGTTTGTAATAATGTAATATCGGAATTTATGTGAACTAGAATCGAATGAAACACGTTCTTGCGAGAGTCTCGCCTTCTTTTTTTTCCTAATTGTCTGGCTCACGTGTGGATTCCATGGTATACAGCACAACGATGGGTCATTTCATTACAGCTTACAAGACTCGAAGCATCCGTACAAGACAATCCACAGGAAGGAAATAGAAACGCATAATTAAGTATTGCTCCTGCATAAACCGTATCTCACCATCAATCCGCTCTCTGCACCTTACACCTCTCCCACGTCGGATACGAATATGTCTCGATGCGCATATCAAACGACGGCCCCTTTCCTTTCCCATTAGCGCTCGGACCGAGGACGGGCATCTCAACCTGCAGCGGTATCGTGCTAATTCGCAGTTTGCGGAAATCGAGGTCGACGAGGTCGAAAGGGAGGGGTTTGGAATAGGGCTTTGTGGTGGGTCGGAAAATGGAAGTGTCCAGTTCGTGTGTGTAGGTTGGAGAACTGCTGCTACTTGTCCCTTGGGAGATGCCATCGGCGTGACCGTTGCCATTGCCATTGCTTTTCGTTTTTCCCTTGCCTTTCCTCCCACTGCTGGTGCTGCCGTTTGGGCTGCCAGGACCCCGGGATGCCGACGCAGACGAACCCGAGGCGGAAGACGTAGCAGACGACGAGGACGCGGATGCCGTAGAACTCGATAACGATACCGACTCGGGCACCTTCGACGCTCCGCGCGACAACGTCCGCGGTTTGAGCGTCGTCGCTTCTGAGGGTACGAGTTCCAGAAGCTCCGCGATCGCTTCGGTGTTGGTAGGCTGTATCTTAAGCACAGCTCGAATATCTGCAAAAACGAATACAGCCATGCGTCAATACTAATACCATAGCACTTTGGTGGTAGGCGCTCGACGGACCTTTGGTAGCGTCTGCGATCCTGCCCATCATACGGCGTGCTTTCGCGCGGCGCCAGTAGCCTTTACCGCTCTTGTGTTGGCTGAGCGCAAGGTTGCATGCTTTCTCTGCTTGCATCCAACTTGGTGTGGTGTAAGTATGCAATTTAATCACTCAGAGGAAAGAATGGCACGCACTTCTGAAGTTTCAAATGTGCAGCAGCGATATTTAGTTGATAATGCGGTAGCTCGGGTTCAGTGTCGTGTGCGTCGGTATACCTCTTAATAGCTACTTCATAATCGCCCTGGCGGAACGCTTTGTTACCCTATCAACTCAAGAGGTTCAGTTTAGATCAAAGGATGAGATCAGGGAGTACTTACAAGCTCTTTGGATCGCTCTGCCTTAAAGTATCTCCATTCCATTAGCTCTCCTATGGTCATTTCTGGGTCTTCGCATTCCTCTGGTTCAAGACCTCCAAAATCAAGGTCCATCTCCCATATGTCCTCTTCTTCGTCTGTCTGCCAACCAAATATGCCACTGCCTGCAATCGTATTCGATATGCTATCAATTTAGTGTTGGTAAGAATAAATGTGACGCACCGCGGCCATCCCATTCGCGTTCCTTGCCAGGTCTGACGCCAGATTCCTCTTCCTCCTCTCTGACCGTACGTTCGCACACCTCGCCCAAGTGATCCGTCGAGCACCCACAATCGCACCACTTCGTCGTGAGCTTCTCGCGTAATATTAATCCATAACCCCGCACGTCAAACTCTCGTGCAACAGACCACAGCGTGTCAACTAAGCGTTCGTAACCTATCCGTACTTTCATTTTCCAATTGTCCCATGCAGGGCCGGATTTATTTCGTTTGCGCGACAGATCTTCTTCGAGGAGTTCCACGCTTTCGTCAAGAGAAGGGAGGTGCGTGGGTTTGGCAAATGTCGCGACAGGCATAGCATTCAGAGTATCAAGGTGAGCCTTTAGAGCATCGTAATGGGGGAGAAGTCTTAAGGAATGCAATCCTCGTTTCTGGCATATTGGAACATTATTCGACATAGCCTGAACATTACTCCAACATTAGAATTCCAGAGGCACGCGATCGAACGCGTTTACTCACGAAGTGACGCAAGGCTGTGTACGACCAAAGGACGCTCTTCGTGGCCACTCTTTCGCCGGCCTGGCGCATGTCCATCGATATGGCACCCCTGAAAAAGTCCTTGATCTCGTCGCATTCCGCGTTGGCAGCGACCCATCCCGGCGACGAAATATCAATGCAATCAAGCATGAGCTTCGGCAGATAGACTAATGCGACGTTATGGAGACGCGTGGAATAGAGACGGCAGATGTCCTGTTCGTAGCGAAGGATCAGGATGCGCGAAATGGCGCGCTCGAGCTCGGATACGGCGGTCATGGCCTGGGAGATCGACCTGTCGATGTGCGGAGTGGGATTGCGATGGGATTGACCGGGATATGGCAGGTTGGATGAAGACTTTGTTGATTTGCGAGGCGTCGCGGACGCTGAACGCTTTTTGACATGGGAATATTTCATAGGCATCGTGGAAGACGATGAACAAGCAGTTTAAGAACAAGGCGCAGCTGGCGCTCAGGCGTAGAGACTAGACCGTGGCACAGAATAACGGCTCTTCCCGGCCAAGAGATCACGCGTCATACCATCACCTCTTTTAGTCAATCCGCACAGCCAAGTCAAAACCTCGACCAGCTTTCGACAGTGGGTTGTGGGCCAGAAACCGCACAGGATGAGTCTTGCAGAGCTGCCTTGAATTTCTGTGAATTGTCCTAAATTTTTGAGTCCAATGGAGCGATATTTCTCGAGTTGCTTCACACTTCTTCTATGGTTGATCGGTTCGTAAGTGCTAAGTACTCCATGAAGCCGATATTCCGAAATCCAATTAGACGGCCGCCGGAATTCGTGAGAGACAGTGGAAGTGATGTCATTCCAAGCAGCGAACGTGCGTCTTTTAGCCGACATTTGTTTGTTCAGATCTCCTGACGATCTCCAAGATTTACCTCCAAATTCAAAATTGATGACATACATGTATCATGTTGCTCAAAACACAGAGCCTAGTGAACTAAAAGACTCTCCGACTAAGGGGAAAGCCACATTCGATTTTTGACGTTATGAACACACCTCGAGCCTTCTGCACACGACTCGGACGGTATCTTTTCCATGATTGGTTTATCCTGTCGGGTATCTTCCCTTCCTTGTGCTTAAAAACATGGACGTCGGCTTCGAATGGCGCTCGTGCTTCTTCTTCGCGCTCCCCAATGTCTCATACCAAAGACCTGGAAAACGAAAAGTTCCCCGCGGACGAGGTCTTCGTCAGGCGTGAAGAAGAAGGTGTCGACAAGACTTACGAGTACAAATGCGAACTCAGTATGTGGTACACGCTTATGTCGACCTACCAATCCGATGTGTTTAATTATTTGCTTATCAGTCAACCGATGCTTGCAAGAAGAGGTCGGATTTGGTCGATACCAGATCGAACTATTCCTGCTCTCTGGGCTGGGATGGATGGCAGACAGTGAGTTTGACATATACGATCTCCCTGGGTCTCTAACATCCTGTTTCCAGATATATGGCTCCAGGGTGTAGCAATTATTTTACCACAGATAGAGCAAGAACTCGAGCCGAAGCGTGTGGAATACGCGACACTTGCTCTGTATGCGGGGTTGATTGTTGGAGCAACAACTTGGGGTGTCCTCGCGGACTTGATCGGCCGTAAGATCTCGTGGCAGATAACTTTATTCATCGCCGTTAGTTTTCCATTCATGTCACTCAAAATTTACATTAATATAAAATTGATCATTAGGGAACCTTTGGAATCGCTGCCGGCGGCTCGACGAATTTTACGATGTTGGCATCTCTGATTGCTTGCCTAGGGTTTGGAGTTGGCGGAAAGTACGCCGCTCGACTTTAATTAATTTTTGTTGTGTACTAATCACCAGCATGTAACTCACAGTCTCCCGGTAGACGGTCAGTTCACTCACCAATGTACATGACCATGAACAGGGCTGATCTAATCTCCAGGTGCTCTTTTTCTTGAACATGTACCGCAATCACACCAGGTTCGTGAATTTGGCTACCATTACCTGAAGGTTCTCATAATTTCCTGCAGTGGCTCTTAACGCTCCTTTCTGCTTGGTGGTCGCTGGGGCAACTTGTCGCATCTCTAATTGCGTGGGCTTTCATCAGCAACTTCTCATGCGACCCGTCATTGGTCGGAGGAAAGTGCTTGTCTGCCGATAATAAAGGATGGAGATATACGTTGTACGTTTTAGACTCCTGAGATACCACTATTTCGTTGACATCACTAACACGATTAGTTATACACTGTACGCGAACAATTTTTACGGGGAAATTTTTCTGAAGGTTATCTTTAGCGGAGCACTGACTTTTGTAATGTTTTTATGTCGATACGCCATTTTTGACCTGCAAGAGTCCTCGAAATATTTGATTGCGAAAGGACGGGATGAAGAGGCTATACAGGCGCGTATCTCCTCCTTTATAAAAAATCTTGCTTCTGAAAATTTATTATGTCTAGGTGCTTGAATATCTCGCAAAGCGCAATGGTCGAACCATCACTCTTACGTTGGAGAAATTGCAATCCGTCTCTGAAGGAAACCCGTCGACATCGCCACCGTCTACTTTGACCTTGATCAAGAGGTCATTCAGCCATCTTTCATTGTACGTCCCTACTCCTCTGGGTGTTATTTTCCTTGGTCATCGTGTTAAAAGTGCAAGGTCCCATGTAACGCCGTTGTTTTCGACGAAACGTCTTGCAATAAACACGACAATCACGATTTTCCTATGGGGGTACGTTTGTCATGCCTCCAATCCGTATCTTCTCATATGACGAGGTACCGTTAGATTAATTGGCCTTGCCTACCCCCTCTTCAATGGCTTTCTTCCCCTCTACTTACGAGCGCGCGTTCCAGAAGGCGAGAACTCCAACTTTGTCACATACCGAAACTACACTATCATCTCCGTCCTCGGTATCCCCGGCTCGCTCATCGCATGTATTCTCGTCGACTGGTCGCGCAATGCGGGGAAGTTTGCGATCGGGGGACGGAAGCTTGCGATGGCGCTCTCAACGGCGCTAACAGGGATATTTTTGTTCCTGTTTACTACTAGTAAGACGAATGCGGCTGTTTTAGGGTACTCTTGCGCATCGGGGTTGACACAGTGAGTGTTTGGCGAGTGGTTGTATCTTATTGTGCCGTAACTCATGGTGCAATTTTCACTTAGGAATGCTGTGAGTGGCTCACAAAATTCTGGGGAAATTCCAAAATTTAATTGTTCCACAGATGTACGGTGTTCTTTATGCTTACACACCCGAGGTGTTCCCCGCGCCTCACCGTGGCACAGCCGACGCTCTATGCTCTGCATTCAACCGCGTAACAGGCATCCTCGCCCCCGTTATCAAGATTGCTACTACCAGCCCTGACGGGATTTCAAGCATTGGTGCAAATGCGTACGTGATTCGCGCATTCGGAATTCTTCGACATTTTTGTGAACTATTTTCTAGTCCCATTTTCGTGTCCGCGTCGCTGTTCATCGTGGCCTCCTTCCTCATGATGACTTTGCCCATTGAGGTGAGTGTTTACGTCGCAATATGCATTGCTTTCTAAGTGTTATTGCAGACCGCTGGAAAAGCTGCTCTTTGAGAGTTTAATATGTGACTCTGAACTTCAATGAAATCCTTGGACTGGGATTAGCGGCCAATGGCGTAGTTAGTAGTGCTTGAAAAACATGCAATGGATATTTTTGAGCGGTCTGCTCTGAAGTGGTGTGCGTCATAGTTACATAAGCAAGACCTTCACTTCACCGCGACCTTGACCATGGCCCCTAACTGACTTGTTGAATCCCTAACTTGTCCCTGCACTTCCCTGGGCTTGTAGAATATCTCAGATCTCTTTCATGGTCTTGGTTTTGTAACATTATTTCTACTTGGGCAACTTCAATCTTTCTTCTACATTCGGTGATAAATCAAGCATGGCTGCATTGGCAGGTCAGAGTAGGCCGGAACCAATGAACGCGTCTCCGCATCACTCCAAGGTCAAGGTGTCTTTGGAGTTGTCCGATCCGCTGTTCGTTGCTGGGCAGTACGTGTCGGGTAAGATGCAGATCGAGTGCAGAACAGACAAGGGGTTAGGGATGGGTGTGATCATGGTTGAGCTGTTTGCGATCCAAGGTGCGCTTTTTGCATGATATTATATCGGTTTTCATATAGAACATGCATTGCAGAGCTCACGTCGAGAGACCATTCGGCAACCAGCACATTCTTGCACCTAACTCGACGATTCCAAGGCCCAGGATTGCCACCATCTAACGCAGTTGATCCGTACCCTACCCCTGGAGCTCCTCCCCTCATTGCACACCAATTTCCTGCTCGTAAAGGCCAGACCACGTTCTTCTTCCGCTTTCCTCTCCCGGCGACCTCGCCATCGAGCATCGACTTCGGCAAAGGTCTCGCGCGGCTGCGTTACGAGGTCCGGGCAAGTGTTGAAGTCGGATGGAAGGGCGAGAGGAAATTGGTCACCGACAAACTGGATGTTGATGTTGTGGAGGCGTATGCGGATGACGAGCATGAGAGTGGGGAGAAGGTCATCATTGGCGAAAACGGGAAAATGTGGGTACAAGGGAGGGTTGTTGATCGGTTCCTCGTAGCTGGACAACCAGCATGTGTGGAACTTCACGTCAAGAATCACTCGGCGAAGAAGGTGTGGATACTTGACATTTCTACGAAATTAATTGCTTCCTTACTCTGATAATTAACAATTCAGACAACCAGTTTGAGCTTAAATCTAAGTCGGCATCTTCGCCTTTCGTCGGGTTCGAATACGTCAAACCCTCCTCGTTCTTTGGAAATATCAGACAGCCTTGCTAGCACATCTTTCAAGGGCCCTGAGTATATCGTACAGCCTGGGACCGAGGGTATTGCAAATTTGGTCTTCGATGTTCCTCGCAATGCCCGCGGATTACGAGGCGGTTTGCGCGATGGCGGCGATGCCGACGAATTTGATGAAAGTGCTCAGAAGACTGTGGACAGCCTGTTTTCAGTCCAGTGTGTTATCGGGATCACACTCGGTATGCCAATTGGCAGTAAAGACATTCATCTGCAGTTACCTGTCACCATCGTCCATCCATCGTCCCTTCCAGAAGGTCCTCCTGTGGACTATTATCCAATGTTAGGATATCCTAACGTAAACGGAGCGCACGACGCACCGATTATGCCGCTTCCACCACAGCCGCATTACGCCCTGGCTGCAATGCAACCGCCGTCGCCGCAGTTCCAGCCATACATGTCTCCACATCCGGGAGGCTATCTTAGTCACCCAGGATCGCCCGTTCAATCACCATATGGATATCAAGTCTCGTCACCAGTGTATCAACATCCACACGAGCATCCGTGGCCGCCATGGTCACCTCCTCCGCAACTTGGCTACTTATCTCAACCTGCATCACATGGGCATACTCCAGAACAGCAATACTACTATCCGCCGCCTCCGGCTGCTTACGCATCACCGCCAAGACCCATCAGCGCTGACCCTTTCATAGCACAACAATTGCCTAATCTCCCCCCTCAGTCAATAGAGCAACCGCCGCCGATCATCTCAGAACGTCCTAATCCATCTGAAACCCCAACAAAGAACGCAGCGGAGGAATCACCAGCCGCGGACGGAATAGAAGGCAAAGGTCTTAGGGCTTCACGTATTACTGCACATTTGCGTCACACATCACGGCACCGTTCTGTCTCTCCTACATCGCACCGCTTTCCGTTTCCAGCTCATACTTCGCCAACTAATCCCATATCAATCCCTACCGGTTTGCCTCCGTCTCCGCAACATAATCAAACTTTCTTGTCCGTAAGCCCAGCCCTGTCGGCGCAGTCGAACTGTGAAGTCGTCTCGCCTCGACCTATGTTAAGCCCGAAGCATTCCTTCACTCAAGATCCCACTTTAGCGGCAGGTACCCTGGCGAGGAGCGAACGAGTTGAAGAGCTTGAGCGGATCGCCGCGGAAGAGGCGGAGAAGGAGGACGCACGGAAACGCGAGAGTCAGAACGACAAAACGCTTCCTGCGCCACCAGTCCCCTCAGGAAAGGTACCGCCACCGTCGACAACAACCCCGCGGGTGGAAGACGTCTTCAGTATACCGCGGGACGAGGGAACGCCAAAAATGCCACCGCAGCCTACGCTTACTCCGATGGTGGCTCCGCGCTATCCAAAGTCAGAGCATTTAGGCGCATTAGACCTTCTTGAGCAGAAACTGCTCGAACAGGTAGGGACGAGGAAGCCGGATTCTGGAGCTGGACGGAAGGCTGATGTAAGGAGCTTGATGCCCATTACTATCCCACCGTTGGATAGACTGGACTCGTCGCAGACACAGGATTCAGCAATATCCAGCCTCGCTCTTGCTGACGTTCCTTCCGCCGATAGCAGGGAACGAGCGGACCCTGGCATTATCGGAGATTCACCAGGCAAGGAGAAAAACTTGAAGAAGTCTGCGTCGAATGAGAAGGCTACTGCAGGGGACAAAGTCGCGGCGAAACGCGAAAAAGGACAAGTCATTCAGAAGAGGGAGCGTAAACACTCCGACACGCACCAGCTGAAAGAGGCGGCGACAGGTCGCGTTGCTGCGTGGCTCGGCGGAATTGATCCCACAATTCCACCTCCTTCTGCCAACTTATCTCTGGGGAGCAGTCCGAAATCCCCTCCTCGAGATGTTCTTACTGTTGATGACTCCCCCGAGCATTCTCCCCATCCTTTATTGCGACCTGCTCCGGACCCCAAGCCGTGGTCTCCGGAGGGGGTGAAACGCGAAACCGTTTATGCGACGATGAAGAAACCACCTTTACGGTCTTCTGGATTCGTTCTTCACCCTACAGTGAAGGGAAACCCACCCTTTGATACACCTCCCGAGGATCTGCCCAATTCTGAACGTTCTCACAACGCCGCGCCGTTAGCTGGCAGCCCTCCTTCAGAAAAACCTGCTGCAGTCAAAGTCAAATCACTCTATCCTCCGCGACCAAGTGATCCTGAAGTTAGCTACGATATCCGGTCTGCTCGGGGTGGCAGAGGTGGGAAGGTTTCATCCGTAGCGGCCATGTGGGCATCTGTCGCGCAACAGCAGGAGAGCAATCCAGTGAAATCTAAGCCTCCTGTGGCAAAGAAACCCGCCGCATTGGATTTAAATCATCTCAAGCCGGCGGGTCTTCAGGTCAAGCCACCAATGGGCTCAGACGGTGCTTCTCAGACCCGCGTTGACGCGAAAGCCCGACGAGCGAAAGCGGTTAAATCAACCTCAGTACCCGCCGTCGTTTCGTCGTCCCTGGCTACGCCGATGCTGTCTTCAACAGCATCGTTGGCACGACCTCCTCAGCCTCCAGGATTGTCGAAATCACCGCTCCGCCTTCCTGCAACCATTTCAGAGGCGCAGTCAGATCCCACATCTATCAGGCCGCCACCGGTGAAGGGTGAAATGGTGTTTGGACAAGCAAAGTTAAAGGATCTAATTAGGAAGTATCAGCAGGGCGGTTAGAGAGAGATACCGAGGTGTTGTGAATCTCCGTTCCATTTGATATCATCCTTGCATCACTATTTGATTATTGGTTCTTTTTTCGGTTTTGAGCAAGTCTCCTGCTGTAGCACTTATATCACACCTCCTTCACGACATTCATGGACAACCACAGCAATCACATCTTATACAGAATTTATTCATCTGGCCTCTTTATTCATCTGAAGTCGAAGATTCGGTATTCTGGGAAGTTGTGAACATAATGAGTCGGAAGCCCACCCATTACGCAATATTCCCAAGTCAATGACTTACTTCAGGAATATGGGCGTACATGTGCGACTATCACACCCGCGCTTCTTTGCCTGTGCTGCACATGGATACAACTTCGAAAGCTTAAGTGTCAGTTTCCGTGGCGTCAACTTATCTACTTGATAAGGAGCGGTGCCTCACCCCAAGTTTCGAACCTCTCGTCCTCCTAGCATCAACTCTCCAAGGTGCACTTACTTACCCTCGCACAATTGATTTCCATGGCTACGAAGGCAAATTCGGTTGCTCATCCGACTTTGATAAAGGTGAGGAATTTTCGCAAAATTTGAAAGGATTGCATACATACTGAGTGGTGTATCAGGTGGACCCATTCGTGTACGCGATCAACAGTCTGATGCCTCAAACATTCCATTACTAATTAACTTAAAGACCTGCCGATCAGCAAAAGGTTGGGGCCATAAGTTTCTCCGTTGATATTACACTCCTAACGTCTCCTCGTATGCAGGGTATACATAACCGCTGGCAGTACGTCAGGTCTCAATAAACATTTGAAATTCCCTTGAGGCATACTTCATTGCATGCAGCCCAGACATTCCCCCTTTCGCGACGGTGAAACCTGGAGAAGTCAGAGTTCAATATATTGTTGCAATGTTCAGCGTTTCTGATCAATAACCAAAGGTCTTCAAAATCGAATGCATCGGTCAGTGTTGAGAGGACGACTGATTTGAGCACCTCTCACAAACCATTAGATTGGACTGGAGCACAAATTGGGAATAATAACAGTTTGTCTATTAGTTCTTCGCGTTGCTGTTTCCCATGGACAAAATCCCACAGACAGTGATGACGTCAAAAATGTCGATCTGACAAAGGTGCATAACTTGAGTGGTCCAATCGCTGTAGAGGGTGCCGAGCCAGGGGACTGTTTAGTCGTCGACATCCTTGATGGTGGGTAATTGGCAAATATTGCCAGCGCCAAGTCAACCCTCGGACAGTGACGCCGTTCGAACAAATGCCGTGGGGATATACGGTTAGGATCTAATGCAGAAGTTCTCGCTCTTTGTTGCTTATCACTGTGTTTCAGGGAATATTTGAACTGGAGAACGGCGGTGGACTTTTTGGTAAACTTATTTATTTTGATACGAAACGATCGATTTATGTGGCATTAAAACGAAGCGAAGGAATTCAACAGCAGAGCGTGTAAGGCTATCTGGGATTTTAAAGGTTGCGAATTTCAATGGACTTTTCATGAAACAACTCTGAATGTAATTTCAGGAATATATGCCACCTCGAGACATATCCCTGGAGTTCGTTTTGCTGGTATATCCCATCCAGGACTCATGTTTGTTTTCTTCACTTCGCCTCATTGTCGTTACAAACGTACACCACAGAGGAACGGCGCCGTCCCCAGAACTACTTGCAACCTGGAATAAACGAGAAGGCGAGCTCATTGCCGCACATGCTAATTCCGTTCCACCCGTAGCATTCGCGCCTGAACCGGTTGGGGCTTACGTCGGTCAGGATCTCCCAGAAAATGTGAAAATTAAAATTGCGAAGGAAGGTGCGAGGACCATTCCGGGCCGCGAGCACGGGGGGAATTGTGACGTAAGTTTGTGTTTTTATCATGCTACGAAGCGGGTGAATTGATTGCTTCAATGAAGATTAAAAATTTGTCAAGGTTAGACTTTGAGTTTTACGAAAGAGTTGCTAATAAGCGAGTTGACAGAGGTTCCCGGTGCTACTTTCCCGTATTCGTCAAGGGTGCGAACCTGTCCGTAGGGGATCTCCATTTCTCCCAAGGCGATGTGCTTAAATTCATTGCCGTCAAGAGAACACTCTAACAATTTTTGGCTACTTTTGAGGGCGAGGTAAATTTATGTTGATGTAGCGGACACTGTATAGTAGTTAAAGCTTCATTCAGCTTTCGTTCTGTGGTGCCATCGAAATGGTGTGTATCATGGACTGAATGTATTTTCGTACATCCTGAAGAATTTGTAGGCCGGGAAAGTTACATTCAGTACAAGCATCATAAAAGGAGGCTTCGAGAAATTCGCTCTGAAACAGCCGATCTTCTTGGTGAGTGCATTTTACCGATGGGTATTGGTATCACGACTAACACTACCGCGAAGCCGTCACCCATTGATCCAATGTATTCTTCCAAGGCAAGCCCTCTTTTGCGCCAAATTGCTTTACTGACACTGAAGAATGTCCAGCTCGTATTCGAGGGCATATCAGTGGATTATCGTAAGTACAGTATAACCCCCAATATTTTAATTTTCCCGCTAATGAGAATAATAAGATGGCGATGGAAAGCAATACAACATGGATGCGTGAGTTGGGGCGACCTTTCGTAATAACTTGCCCGGACGCTTTCATAGAACTGTGGCATATAAACAAGCTGCATTGAATGCTATCACATATTTACAGAAGGTAAAGGTCTCCGTCCAGGTCGTTATTCAGTCCCACTTACACGCATCTAGATTGGATACAGTGCGTCGACATGTTTTATTATTTTCATTTAATTTGTCTGCCTGACTTTCGATATCGCTTTCTATCACGAAATTAGCTCGTGAACAAGCTTGTAAGTCAACGCATAAGTTTTGTTCCAAATGGCTCTTCTCACCTCGTGTTCGCAGACCTCCTGCTGTCCGCTGCGCCTGTCGAAAGTCACGTCGGCGCCGTAGTCGTGCGTACATTTACTATAACTACGCAGCAGCCTTTACACTGTTATTTCCTCACAGGATTCCCCCAATGCCTGCGTCACACTCGCTCTTCCGCTTGGTATTTTTGAGCATGTGAGATTGCATTTTCATCCTTCTATAGTATTTCAAAGCTGATCCGGAACATAATACTCAGGATATATTACCAAAGGAGGACGGTTTGACGAAGAAGGACTTCGGTCAATGTGCAATCAGAAGTGATGGTGTTCTCTAGGCCCGCAAAGTGAGGGAATTTGATTGAAAGAGTTACCAAAAATGTGAAAAATGTACGATTACAATAAGAAGAGATTCCGGAAAACATGCGAGCAAGGCAATTGTACCTCTGGGAATTTTGACGTAGGAGGCAAGTCTGAACTTTTATGAAAACCCTAATAGCTGTTTATGAGGCAGGAAAGTTGCCATTTTTGATTACCCACTAGCAGCCGCTGGCACAGCCACTTCGCTACGCGTTGACTCTCATAGCGCACCGCCACAACATGCAGCATATAAACCCCCCTGCAACTGCACGCTCCCCATCATCCTAGGCCTTTGGCTCAAACCTTTAGGATAGGTTTACCTGAAAAATGACTTCCTCGTTGTCTTTTGATGCTTCTGAAAACCCCATCAAGGCTGTCACTGTGTTCAGCTCGAATAAGGCTGAGGTTGTTAGGACATTCACGCTGGATCTGCAGGTACGAGTTGTTACGGTTTGCTAGGCTTAACGGGTCGCAAGCTTACTGTTTTGGTTTCACGATATAGAAAGGCCAGAATGAACTGAAAATCTACAACCTTCCTTCGTGTGTTGACCTCGACACGGCGCGCCTCACAGGACTGGGTGACGCCGTCCTCTTCGACGTCGTCTGCTCTTTGGAAGTCAAAGCTGCCAAACCCACCACCTCCGCAAAGTATCGCGAACTTCAACGCAAATTATCCCAACTGCAAGGGGAGAAACGTGTGCATGAGCACGAGGCGGACATCCTCGTGAACTACGGCAAGACCCTCCACGGCGAGCACCGCACGAACGACTATGTGCAAGCCTTCCTTGCGGAATTTGTTGACCACGGGAAGAAGAATTTGGAGGCGATAGCGGAGTTGGATAGGGAGATTACGGAGGTTGAGCAGGAGATGGTCGAGGAGACTGTTGTGATGATCAAGGCTATCGGGAAAGGGCCGACGAATGCGATGGTCACTGCGATTATTACTGCACAGAGGGAAGGAAAGGTTGAAGTCACTCTGACATACAGTGAGTCTGGCTGGCTACCTAATTCTTTTTTTCACTTCGTCTAACGGAAACACCGATTCCAGTGGTAGGAAAGGCCGGCTGGAAACCTTCATACGATCTCCGTGCTACAACGGAGAACGGAAAACCAGCTGGGACTGTATCGCTACACTACCGTGCCCTCATTACTCAAGGCACTGGCGAGGACTGGAAGGATACCACCCTGACTCTAAGCACCGCGGCTCCGGAATGGTCATTCCATTTGCCGACCTTGGCTCCCATCAGGATCAGACCTGGGTTGCGTCACGGTGGTGGCAAAGCGGCGTGGAATACCGCGAATAACACGAACAGAGCGGCCGCTTTTGGGGTTCCGCAACAACAAAGCTTATTCGGACAAGCTCCGCAGCAGCAGGCATTCATGCAGCAGCCAGCGTTCCAGCAGCAGGTTCAACAGCCAGCACAGAGTACAAGTTTGTTTGGAGCTGCTCCTCGGCCACAAGCGACAGGTTTCGGTGGATTTGGATCTTCCGCTCCAGCTGCATCATCAGGAGGTCTTTTTGGCGTGACCAATGCCTACCCTCCCGTCCCTGCGGCTGCGGGATGGAACGACGGAGCAACTGAGCCGCCTACGGTCGGGGCGGCAGCTGCAGTGGAACCCGCGGCCGAGCCTGAGCAAGAGGAAACTCCAGGTCCGTTATCCGAAAGCGGTACGGTTGTGACAGAAGGCGCTGTGGCGTCGTCGTACCGTATTGAGGGGGTGTGCTCCATCCCGAGCGATGATGAGACGCATAAAGTCGCGATTGCGATATTGCCCTTTGAGGCGAAGGTGCATTACGTTGCGGCGCCGAGGATTCGTCCTGTTGTTTTCTTGCAGGTATGTGAGGTTAGTTATTTTGTTGAGGACAATACTGATGTGGTAATCCCAGTGTGAGGTGACGAACTCGAGCGAGTATCGTCTGTTGCCGGGACCGGTTAGTGTGTACCTGGACAACAGTCCGGTCTCGAAGACTTCCATTGTGGTGCGTATTTCCCTTTCATTGGAAGCACACTCTGACTCAAATATTTTTCATAGGACGTGAACCCGGAGGAGACCTTCCATTGCACGCTCGGCCCAGACCCGAGCCTCCGCATCTCGTACACGAGGTATCCTCGCACAAACGAAACCAGCAAACTTGCCTTCGCGGCGCATACTACGACATCGACGTTCAAAGCCACGGCGATCATTCAAAACAAGCATACATTTCCGATCAAAAATTTCATTCTGCGTGAAGTCATACCGCTCTCGGATCAGGACAACATCCAAGTTGTTCTGAAGCTCCCGAAGGGTCTTGCTGAGGCTAAGGAAAAGGAGATCGTCGATCAGAAAAGCTCGAAAGGAAATCTGAGGGCTCGGTGGACGAGGACCATTGGTGGCAAGAGTGGTGATAAGGAAGGGAAATATGAGTGGCTTGCGGATATTGGTGCTGGGGATGAGGTGAAGATGGAAGTCGAATGGGAAGTGCGCGCTCCGGCTGATTTCATATGGGGCTTTGAATTCAACTGATGTATTTTATTTTTGATCTTGACATGCAATGTATTTTTGACACAGGCGACCTGAAATAGACCGGACGTTCTAAAAGTAAACCGGCGCCGACGCAGGCATTGGGGAATCCTGTCAGAAATAATAATGTAAAATCTGTTCCGCATTGATAAAAAAAATTGCGCACAGCTACGACTTTCGACAGGTGTTGCGGACAACAGGAGGTCTGCGGACACAAGGTGAGAAGGGCAAGCACAAAATACAATTACGCCAAGAATGCAATGGACATCACCCTGCACAGCTTCGTAAGAAGCCCAACAGCGATAAATGGCAATAATCCGCCATTACCGGTCACGGACGGGATACCGCCTGAGCTGGCTCCGCCGGCAGTCGGGGAAGAACCTGAACCAGAGCTCGAATGCGCGGTCGTTCCCGAGCCGGCTCTAGGTAGCGGCGGCGGCGCTGGAGCTGAGTTTGTTGTGGGCGTCAGAGCTGTGTTGAGGCGTATGTGACGCTGTTAGACGAGGTAGGGATGACGGGTATGTATGGCTGGATGACAGGTCGTGATTCAAGTTAACCATGTCGTGCCTTGGCGCAGACACTCAACGTACTCAACGCTCGCTCTTCCGTTCGAGCATGTGAGATGTTATTCGTGTTCCAATTTCTGTAGTATTCAAAGCTGATCCCGGACATCTCAGGATATATTACCAGAGGAGGACTGTCCGACTAAGAAGGTCTTCGGTCAATGTGCAAGTGACGTTGTTCTCTATGCTGGTAAAGTGAGGGAATATGATCGAAAGACTCACCAAAAATGTGACAAATGTGCGTCTACAACACAGCATGTCATTCGCGAACTTAGGGTATCGACGAAGGAGGCAAATCTGAAGACCCTATTAGCCTTTTCAGAACATTTGCCAAGTCTGTTCTGAGCTGCTCGCAGCCGCGGGCACAGCAACTACACATTGACTCTTAGAGTGCACCGCCACATCATGCAGCATAAATCCCCTTGCAACTACACTCTCCCCGTCATCCTCTGTCCCAAACCTTTTGGATATCTTTACCCGCAAAATGACCTCCTCGTTATCGTTTGATGCTTCCGAAAACCCCATCAAGGCTGTCACTGTGTTCAGCTCCAATAAGGCTGAGGTTATTAGTGGGGATGGGCAATGCCGGTTATGGTCACACAAGCGTGACATCACGGTGTGAGCGTCACACGGCCGAAATGAGTGACCCACCTCAATAACTTTAGCAAAAGCGGTCCATTGCCAAAGTGTTGGTGACATGAAATGTATAAAATTAGTGTTCAGATTTTTCTGTTCAAATGGATTTTTATTTATTTGCCTGTAAACGGATTGGTGGCTGAATTGGCTCCAATTCTCTGCCAAATTAAATGCCGAAACTTGATACTTTATAGGTCGTCTAAATTGTTGGTTTTCTGGCTTCGTCTTGCTGAGATAAAATGATTGCAACATGAATTCCAAAATATTGTTCAAGGCGAAATCCTTTCCCACGCCCCTATTCCGGCGATATTGTCCTTCGAACCCTGTATCTGTAGAGCAAGGGCCTAAAAAAACATTCTGTCTTGAAAAAATTGTTTTAAATCATGTTTTGATCAATTTCTCTCAGCCAAACAAAACCATAAAACCGCAATTGAGACGACCTATCGAGCATCAAGCTGGTAATATATTTTTACCCATAACCGGGCTGGGAAATTTTTTCTTCCTTTTTTCGTGACGCCATAAAATAGGAGACAAAATTCTAAGCATGTTACTCTGCAAAAGTATGTTGATGGGAGGTCCGTGGATGCTGCTGTGAGCCACAGAAGTTTGTGCCAGAGGAGACCTTCCACTGCACGCTCGGCCCAGACCCAAGCCTGCGTATCTCGTACACGAGGTATCCTCGCACAGACGAAACAAGCAAGCTCGCCTTCGCGGCGCATACGACGACATCGACCTTCAAAACCACGGCGATCATTCAAAACAAGCACACGTTCCCGATCAAAAACTTCATTCTGCGTGAAGTCATACCGCTCTCGGACCAAGACAACATTCAGGTTGTCCTGAAGCTTCCGACGGGTCTAGCTGAGGCTAAGGAGAAGGACATCGTCGATCAGAAGAGCGAGAAAGGCAATCTGAGGGCTCGGTGGACGAGGACCATTGGTGGCAAGAGTGGTGATAAGGAAGGGAAATATGAGTGGCTTGCGGATATTGGTGCTGGGGATGAGGTGAAGATGGAAGTCGAATGGGAAGTGCGCGCTCCGGCTGATTTCATATGGGGCTTTGAATTCAACTGATGTATTTTATTTTTGACCTTGACATGCGATGTATTTTTGACATGCCAGCATCATGACAACGGCTGTAATAGCCAGAAATAGACATCAAGTCTAAGAATAAACATGCACGTGGAGTGTGTCTCCGATTCTATTCTATTATTAGAAAGATATAAAGAGATTGCCCCATTCGCCTCACCTTCTGTCCTCACCGTTTTTCAACCCCCTTGTCGTCGTCCCCCACGGCCTCGAGGCCCGTTTAAACGTCCCTCCCCCCCACAAATCCCGCTTTGCTTTCCTACTCCACATTTTATTGGCCATAAGCCATGGCTACACACGCTCTTTTATCTATACTAGCCATTACAAGCTCCACTCTCGTGGCTGCGCAGTCACCCACGACGCAGGCACTTGAGCCATTGGCTTCCAAACACTTCACGTACCCTAACATCCCTTATCAAGTCACTGGCGACCAAGGAGGTATCCGAGGACCGCAGTTTGGGTTCAATCTATGCAATAGCACTACCGAAAATCAGCAGTCTAACTGCCAGGTTCGCCACATTCGAAATAATACACCTTTGTCGCGATATTGATTATATCGCTACCCCCATACATTTTAGACTGCATTCGTAAACTCGATCGCAGATTTCTGCATGTGGAGTTCAGATCAGCCCAACGATACGGTCGGTGAGAGCGAGGCCCGTGAAGTCGCCTGGTGTACCACACCAGGGCATGGCACACGTGTCATCCCTCCTGGAACCATCACAGGTGCACAGTGGCTATATGCCAAAGATTATGTCCAGGTTGTCGGTTTTCTTGATCAAAGCAAGGTTAACCTCAATCCGACCGACATGGGAGGAGGTATGCATATATCGGGTGCATACATTGACTTCCTGAGCTAACCAATTTGTTCTCTTCGTTTAGAACTTGACCCCCACGGAGCCGATGAGCAGGGTAATCCCCTCGGCGGCATTGTCTTCACGAACGCCTTCGGAGTCAACTCTCAACAGTTCCAGTCACAGGTGTCATCCAACAACCTGGCGGGTTCCCAGACGTTCACGCAGGTTATTGAGTGGATCGATTTCATCGGCTCAGGCATGTTCTGCCTGAAGATGTGCAACCCCGACAACCCCAACGCCCCCCAGTTGTGCCAGCATATCTACGATGAGATCGGGTGCACGTACAATGCGCTTGCGAACTACGGCGCCATCAACGGCACGTTCCAGGTGTGCGACTCGGATGATATGACACCCCCTGGCGTCTTCACGCAGAACGGCCAAGTCACAACATGGTTCCAGCCACAAGCAGGTCCAGTCGTCCCACCGTACACACCCGTCATCCCCTCCTCGTCCAACTGCGTCACGTACGCCTCGACACAGCTCTGGGCGGCTGCCGCCACCGACACGAACATCCCGAAGCCTACGACAAGCTCCAGCTCCAGCGCCGCCGCCGCCACAGGAGCCGGCTCGGGAACGACGGCGCGCACGACTTCTGGTTCCACCTCTTCGCCGACTGCCAGCTCCGGCAGTATCCCGTCCGTAGGCGGGAATGGCGGAACATTGCCATTCATCGCTGTTGGGCTGCTTACGACGCTGTGCACGATGATGTCGATGGCATTCTTGGCGTAGTTTTATTTCTCACTTTTATGAGGGTGGTAGACTTGAGAAAATCTTGTTTCTTTGTTTTGAGATGGAACGCTTCATGCAGACGTTTTCCCATCATACGATACGTACACATGACATTTGGACTATTTTTCAGTATTCTTTTTAATTGTGCATTGATGTTTTAGCGTATGTCTTGAAGTTTCTAAATGACATTCGCCCCATTGCATGACACCTTTGGTTTAGATGTTCAGGAAGCGGTTGTTGAGAAGTCCGTCGGAACGTTATCTGATATGCTTCTGTATTGTGTGTGTACTGCGTTCCTCACTGTCGTTTTCCCGGTAGTTTCGGCGGCGATGTCGGACTCTACGTGCCACTCTCCTTTCTACGCCGTTGTTGTCTCTGTGGTTCTTTATGATCCCTTTCACTATGCCGTGCTGTACGTTGGGCTGGTGGTTGTACGTGTGGGCGTCGCTCCCTGGTGCTGCTTCTCGTGCTTGTTCTGTGCTCTTCCTTTTCGTCGTTCTTTGCTTTGTTGTTCTTTCTTGTGCTCTTGGCTGTGATCGCGTGGCTGAACGCATGTCTTGACGCATATCTTTGCGTGTGTCTGCTTGCTCCTGTTTCCTCGCTTTTGCATCGTAGGGCACATGGATTCAGCGCGAACAAACTCATGGCGTTGAGTCCGTATGGAGAAGCGTATGCTGCCGCTGGTTATGCATGCGTGGTGTTTGACTATCGTCGGTGGGGCAAATCAGGTGCATTAATGCAATACTCGTGATTCCGAACAGTAACTTGACCTATGTCGCAAAATTCTCCTTATGATAATTCGGCGTGGAGAAGATGGGACGCCAAGACACGCGCTGTATGTGTCCGAGCAACTCGAGGACTATAGGACGGTCATAAAATGGGCGAGGCAACAGCCTGAGTTTGACTCACAGAGGGTCGTCGTTTGGGGAACGAGTTTCTCTGGTTCGTTTTCTTTGTCTATGAACTAAAATAATAATTGCGAGGGCTGATATGCTGCTCCATCGTAAAAGGAGGACATGCAGTTACTTTAGCCAGCGAAACCGTAAGTTCCTGTTCTCCAATATCAGGTCGCCTCGGACGCTGAATCATTCACAGAACCTCAATCTCATCGCCGCCATGGGCCAATGTGCCTTCGTCGGTGTTTCCCCTCTCAAAATCGACTTTGCAACATTCAAATTACTCGCGTATGGCGTCCTGGACCTTATCAAGCAAGCTGTGGGCCTCGCGCCGGTGTATATACCCGCTGCAGCCCAGCCCGGTGAAGTTGGAGGGTTAACGGCGCCAGGCAGCTTGGAGGGGCTGTTGGTTGTGTGTAAGGACCCGAAGGATTATCCTAATGAGGTGAGGAACACCAGGCCTTATTTTACCTTCAATTCAAATCATTGGAGGGCGCATATAACTTACGCGTCGGGGTATTACCCTCTTGCCTAGATCACGGCATCAAGCCTCTTTGAAGTCCCCTTCTACCACCCAAACGCTACAGCCCATAAAATTGAATGTCCCATCCTCCTTCTCGTCCCAGAAACTGATAACCTTTGTTCACCCGAAGCGGCCTTGGAAGTAATGAAGAAAGCTAAGAAAGGCGAAGCCGTCCGAACGACAGGCGGTACGTCGCTATTTATTCGTTAGAGTATTATGTTATGATAAGCTCACTTGGTATGACGGGCATAGGGCATTTTGATGTGTATCCTAGTGGTATTGGACACGACAAAGCGCTGAAAGCTCAACTTGACTTCCTCGCGAAGCATGTCCCTGTATCATAGCTGTCTTCACCCGGCAATCTGTAATTGTAATATTATTATTGTATGTTGGTCTCAATTTTGTATATTTTTTCATGTGCTGTATATATTCGTTTGCATAAATTGATGTACCAATAATCCCATTCTTGTAAAATTTATGGCAGCGTAATTACATGCAATGTAACAAGAATTATCGCAAGAGCTATGATACGGGAACATGTTTCCTGAGGAAGTCGAGTTGAGCCTTTAGAGCTTTTTCGTGCCCGATGGTATTGGGATACAGGTCAAAATGCCCTGCAATGGCCATACCAAGTGAGCTTGCCACAACACTCAACGAATAAAAAATGAAGACGTACCGCCCGTCGTCCGCACAGCTTCGCCATTTTTGGTTTTCTTCACTACTTCCAAAGCCGCTTCGGGTGAGCAAAGGTTATCGGCCTCGGGGATGAGGAGGAGAAGGGGACATTCGATTTTATGGGCTGTAGCGTTTGGGTGGTAAAAAGGGACTTTGAGGAGGCTTGATGCAGTGATCTATACAACAAGGAAATATGACGTTAATTCGTAAGTTATATGCACCAACGGATTTTGAATTGTAAGGTAAAACGGGACTGGATCCCCTGGGCATTCCTCACCTCATTAGGATAGTCCTTCGGGTCCTTACACAATACCGACAGCCCCTCCACGGTCCCTGGCGCAGTTAACCCTCCAACTTCACCAGGCTGGGCTGCAGCCGGTATATACACCGGCGCAAGACCGATAGCTTGCTTGACCAGGTCCGCGATCCCGTACACGACTCCTTTGATTGTTGCGAAATTGAGTTTGATGAGGGAGGCGCCGACGAAGGCGCATTGGCCCATCGCGGCGGCGAGGCTGAGGTTCTGTGAGCGATTGACCGTGAGTAAGGGCTCCATGGTGGGCTAATAAATGCAGAAGAGGAACTCACGGCTTCGCTGGCTAAGGTAACTGCATGTCCTCCTTTTCCCGATATAGCAGCATATTAGCTCGCTGCTTTGGGTCAAAGAGAGAAGGACACTAACCAGAGAAACTCGATCCCCAAACGACGATCCTCTGCGGGTCAAACTCAGGCTGCTGCCTTGCCCACTTTATGACCGTCCTATAGTCCTCGAGCTGCTCGGACACGTACAGCGCGTGTCTTGGCGTCCCATCTTCTCAATGCCAATTATTATGAGGAAAGTTTTGCGACATAGGTTAGGTTGATGTTTGGACTTGCGAGCGCTGCATGGGCGCACCTGATTTACCCCAACGCCGATAGTCAAACACCACGCAGCCATATCCCGCGGAAGCGAACGCCTCTCCGTACGGGCTCAACGCCATGAGCTTATTCGCGCTGAACCCGTGTGCCCTACGATGCAAAAGCGACGATGTATGCACAATGTGTATCACGCATATATATGCGTCATGATTTACGTTCATGCATTAAATTAATTTCGCGATCACAGCGAAGAGAAAGAAAGCGAGAATGACGCACATGACGATAACAGGGCATGGCTTGGTAGCATCAGGATTTTGTGTCGAAGGCAGGTACTTCCAAGCGTCTAACGTCCACCCTGGTGTAGCAGACGGGATTTTGACAGTGCTCACAGAGAACGACGGCATTGACATGGTTGTATCAGGTAGAGTTGGTGGTGCGACATATCGGGGTAAGCTTTTGAGGCACTTCAGATAGCAAGAAGTCCAAAGAACCAACTTGCGCTCTTCCAAAACGGGCCATGTCGTTTCCATTCCCATTCACACTTGATGAACCAAGCATTGCATTGTCGTAAAATTCATGAGAGCGTAATAACATGATGAACTAATAATGTAACAAGAATTATAATCGCAAGACAAAAGAATGCATCCTCATTGTAGAGGCCAGTAAAAATGCCAAATGAAAGCCGTCATCTCGAAAGTGTCCTATCCAAGAAAAATTGTCCTGTCCTCAAAAGTCCACTCAAGTCATCCACGGACCACTGGGGAAATGCACGGGAGGCACAGTAGGCAGGGGCTCGACAGCCGTGCTCCCCGACATCTCGCTGTAATCCGTCGTACCAGACATCGAAGTCCCGCCCGTGAAACTATTCCTGCTAGCAAACGTGTTCTGGCGCGTCGGGCTCCTAGGTGGCGTCGCCACGTATCCACCCCCAAGCGCACTCATCGCTCCCATAGCACTGACGCTCGCGCGTCCGAACCCGCTCGGCGGCGTCGCGGGTATTTCACCGGCTTCGCGCCGTCTGCGGCGCTGCTGTTCGCCCGACGAGACGGAGTTGGAGTGCGCGAGGGAGACGGCGGAGGCGGAGCCGCCTGAGAGACCTTGCGAGTGATGCGAGTGCGAGCGGCGCGAGGAGCCGGAGCCGTTAAGAGAGGAGTTGTATAAGAACGAGGTGCGCGAGTGGGAGCCGGCGGCGGTGGGTGAAAGAGGGGAGAGTGCTGTCGGCATGGAGTGGAGAGAACCTTCTTCAGATATGGCGTCTTCCCTATCAACGAGAATGGGCTGTAGAAAAAAGGTACATCATTAGTGGATGAGCAATGCTGCACAGTTGGGAAGCTTACTTGGCCAAGTGTGGTCCTCCTGCCGGAATCGATACTACCAGTCATAGTTCTCAGACTGCTCCATCCCTCCCGTGCTCTCGGCGGTTCCTCTTCCAGCACGTCGATCATAACACCCGCCGAACTTCCACCCGCGCTCCCACCATCTGAAAATCTGGCTGGGCTGGGCATATCACTATCACTCTCCCTCCAATGTCCGACGGCGCCGGCAATCGAGGCGTGTTCCAAGCCGGGAGGGAACGACGGTCCAGTCGTTCGTGATGAGGACGTGGAGAATGGTGATGCAAGTGTTGCCATCGGTACCGGTGTGTCCAGAATATCGACAGGTGCCCTTGGCGTGTTATCGACTTGAGCAGCTGTCGGTGCAGATGCAGTAGGAAGCGGCGGATGCTCCTGGATGTCCTGGGCAGTCGTATCCGCCGGCGGAGTGTGCGGAAGCCTCGGGATGGATCTCGAAGACAACGAAGAGAGTGCATCATGGTAAATTGTGTTTCCGCTGGTACTGACGGCACTCTGCCGACTCTGCATGCTCATCTCACTCAACGGTCTGTCGCCCATTTGCCCCAGCTCGCCCACGCGCAAGGCGGGCCGTGGGACACGCAGAGGCGTCGCACTGGTCGATGCGGGGCCAGCAGCGCCGAGTAAGGTGCGCCCAGCCAATAATTCGCGATCAGTCAACATGCGCATCTGTTGTGGGCCAAACGGCGGAGGCGGGCTCGTGCCGCGGTCCCTGTCCGTCTCTTGGGGAGTACGCGGACGTGAGCGTGAACGGGTTCTTCTCAGACTTGATGCCGGGGACGAGCCACGTCCTCTCAGTGTCGCTACGGGCAGAGGCGGCGAACCGGAGCGAGCGACGCTCTCGTTCATGCGCTGGAACCAGCTCAGCCTGCTTAGTCGTGCAAGACCAAGGCCCCAGCTGCTCGGTCCACTTCCGTTTTGCGACGACCCGTCTTCTGTTGGGCTAGCCGTCGCAGCCTCGTTCACGTTGACTCTCCGAGCTGTTAGGAATGTCGCGCGTTCGTCGAGTTCGGGGTCGCTGAGTGGCGTGCCAGGCGTGTCAATCATTGAGCGGCCGCTCGCTTGAGTGTATGCAGATGTGCGCCAATCTTGCTGTTGAGCTGCAGGGGGAGGAACCGGGAGAAGATCGGGATTGAGGATTCGCGGTGGGCGGAGAGGTGAATCGATGTCGAGGTGCGGGTCATTAGGATCGACGGTAGGACCTTCATCAGCAGAGCCAGACAATCGCGCCTGTTCAGCTTCAGCCGCGAGTGCAGCTTCGTGTTCTCGTTGCCATTCGTTGTCCATTTCTAATAATTGGCTGGGCGGAATGATCGGGCCGCGGACATACGACGGGATGCTCGTTGGGCGACGCGAGCTATCAGACTCACGCATAACCTCAGGACTATCAGACCTGCGAGGGTCTGCGCCAGCGTCGTGCGCCATGATGGCGGTGTCCGGTCCGCGGTTGGGGTTGAAGAATAAGGAGGAAACAGAGCCTCCGAAAATGCGGTGCTTAGTGGTTGGTGATGATGATGATTTCGCGGGGGAGACGTCGGCGAGAGTTAAAGCCATGGGGACGGCTATGCCAACGGGACCTTCACCCGGACTTTCGTCTCCTTGTTTCGATGCATCGACAAGCCGTACGCCTCCACGTGCGGTGCGGTCACGCTCTACCATGGTCGAAGCGTCCGCGCCGTCCGTCCTGCTCAGGAAGCTGTCCTCTTCCCCACCTGTTGGGCGGGGAACACCTTCGCCTGCAACACGAGTGCCTTCCTCGGTGTCAACGAGAACGAAGTCACTCATGTTTGCATGGTGGCGTTGGTATGCGAGGCGTCGAGGACGATAGTGCCTGAAGTACAGGAGGAGGGCAAGCAGAAAGAGGATAACAAGAATCCCGGCGATTATGATCCCTGGAAGAGCACGATGAACCACGGAAGATCTGTTCGCTCCTCCCATTGGAATAGCACCGGCACTCGTGCTAGAAGCGGACGATGATGCTGACGTTGAGGAAGGAGTCGAGGACGAGGGTGGAGGTGTGATACCAGCAGAGGAAGATGCTGTGGATGCGGATGGAAGTGTGGATGCCGTCGACGGCACAGATGAAGAAGATGAGAGAGAGGGTGTTAGAGAAGGCGACGCAGACGTCGCGGATGAAGGGAGAGGTGTAGGTGTTATTGAAGGTGTCGCGGTTATGGAAGGTGTCGCAGTGGATGCTGGAGCGGTTGTTGTTGGTATGAAAATGGAGGCGACGGATGCGGATCCTCCAAACACCCAGACACCGTCTGTACCCAGAGGGATCTGAAAGGGTTGTTAGAAATGCACTATCAAGGGATGAAGGTTGAAATAAAATATATCATGGCGTGTGTTGAACCAGAAGATAACCATGCACAAACGCATTGTTGCAAAGCTCAGAAGTCTAATCAAACAAAATAAGACTCACACTAGGCCCAAAGTATGTGAGCGGGAGGTTTACAACACTGGTGCCGGTCTGTTGGATGCCACCGACATCGGTGGTGAAGGTAGACGCGGACAACCACGGAGGAAGCTCCTGCGTGGGCTGGGTCATGGTCGTTACTGCAAATGTTTGATTGTTTAGTTCCTGTGAAGGTGAAATACTGTTAGTAGCGAGTGTGTTGGGTGCTGGGTATCGTAGATATGGGAGATACCATCATCAGCGTTAAGCGCATAGATGTGGATGATGAGGCTTACGCGGATGTGATGGTTGTCGTTATGTGGTCGCTGTGTGTCGCGTCTAGCTGAATATTCGTCTCTGGTCGTGAAATTATTGCGGAAATGTCGTGAATAACGACGAGAAATGAGAGGTGGCTTCGGGAGGAAGACCTTAGGGGGATCGACGCGCCAATCACAGTAATTCAACCATGCACAGTCACGTGTTCAGGGTCGGGACTTCCCATTTCTTGCTTCCTCCCTTCATCACCGTCGACCACGATGAGCGCGAGGCAAAGGTTTGTCGCCCAACCCAAGTCCCCGTCGAGAGACACAAGCAACGCTGAAAACGCAAATCTGTCGCCAAAGCCGGCTACATCCCGCATTCACCCACCTTCTGCTACCTTCACGAATTCATCCAACTCTCCCCGGCCAACAGATCCAACAAACAAGACAAAGAAACCAGAGACCTCAGATGCTGCCAACTCTAACACTGGAAACATGGCTTCTGGAATTGATAAACCATTGAATCTGTCGTCCCTCTCGCGTAGCAGTAAACAAAAGCAGTCTCGCAATACCCAGCCTAAAAAGCGTCCAGCTTCAACTCTCATTGAAAAGATCAAGAACACTGCTGACTCTGCTGGAACACTCATTCGTTCTCCAGGCGTTAAATCTCCAGTTATGTCCCCGACGGCGCGCTCCTCTAACAGACACAGTCTCGCCATGTCAACCCCATCTTCGAACTCGTCCTATGTTCTCATCAACAATGATGGCCCTCAGATCCCTTGTCTGTCTTTTAGATCTCCACCAAAGATATCGTCAAGAAACTCACATAGCTCCCCGATTAACACGCATATACCCACCGAATCGCATCCCAGCGCGCCTCAACATGCTCTCACGTCCGAAGCGGACCAAAGTAACCTTCCGGATGCACGTACACCCGTACCACCTTCATTCACACCTTCTACTGTACAAGAACTCATGAGCCCGACTCCTATTCAACTTTCACGTCAGCCACAGTTCTTGAACTCAATGCGAGCTAGTCCATTTCAACATCAGCAACAGCAACCTTTCCAGAGTACTGACGAACCGAAGGAGAGCGATCAACCGCATATTCTGCGCAACGGAAGCGAAAACAATCCTCCGGGGTACGATTTTGCTGGGCAAGGCAGTAGCGCTTCGAAGGAGCAACTCCCGCGCAATGTGAACAATGGTGAAGGCCAAGAGCAAGCTAACTTCCGTCCGTTACGTCGTGCGAACAAGCGCATCTGGAAGCCGAGTGCGGAGGAGCATGACGAAGAAGGTTTTGAATACGCCCCTGCGCCGTCGAAGAGATACAAGGTCAACGAAGGCGACGGGGATACTTATCCGACGCATACCCACCACGAAAATGTCGGGCTTGTGCCGGAACCTGGATTGGTGAGTCAGATAGATCCTTTGCTTGTCAATTCCTGCCGTATAATTTACACGTATAGCTTGACGGGCAGCAACCGTTCTTGAACGCATATACCCGCGTAGGCCATGCGACGCCTCACCATAATACCCACCAGCAATACCGCGATCAGCAACAACACCAGCAAATGTACCATACCACCCCCCAAGACGCCTCTCATTATGTCCACCCACAGCAACAACTGCAACTGCACGAATACGGACTACACCCAGCCCCAGTCCAGACTCAAAATAATAACATTATCGCCCCCTCTCGCTCGCGCTCGCGCTCACTCTCCGTCTCGCACACGCAGCCTATAACAAACCAACCCCAACACGCGCACGGGAACGGAAACCCATACGACAGGCACCCGACACCGGGTCCACGCTCCGAGCTCTCACAGTCGCCTGTCGTGTCGCCAACGTCCGCACATGCACAGCAAGGACGCATGCTGCGCGCGCATAATAGGCGTGAGCTCGAAGAGCAGAATGCGTTATATAGGCTGTTGGGCGTGGAGATGGATTCGTACATCGAGAGTCATGCGGACGCGTACGAGGCTGCGAAGAGGAGGTGGACGGAGTGTAGCATCGACGAGTGGACGAGGGGTGCTGAGGGTTGGTGTTTTTTCGGGGGGATTTTCTCTGGTCTGTACGTTGACCAAATTGCACCCCTCCTTACAGAAATGTCCAAAAATTTCAATAAGATGCTTGACTTCGTACGTTCCCCTCCTCATTTTTCTCATCTCACCACTAATTCCGATTCCCCAGGTGAAAGGACACATGACGTACGCTTCCCATTCCCCCGTCATCCCCATCTTTCTAAAAACGCACAAATTAAATATCTACCGAATTATTTTGTTAGGACAAAAATGGCGCTCTTCGCCTCCCTACATGTCAAAGTCTCGAAACACAAGACGGTACTCGAGGAACGCGACGTGATGCTTAAGGGGATACGGGAGAAGCTAGTGGCGGATTCCGGCGCTGTTCTAGGCGGACGTGGACCAAGAGGGTCCAATACAAGCGTGTCAGGCGAGGGGAGTGATTAAACTAACAGGAGATGAGGTATATTCGCCGGAATAACCCTCCCCCTCGTTGTCCACGGATTGATCGATGTGCACTTACCAATTTCTTGTTAGTTCCCGAGAAGGGGGTTCGTTTCAGGCAGTATAAAATTAGACAAATAGAATATATGTTCTGGGAGCCGTACGTGTACGGCTGGGTGCGAGATGCAATTATATTCGCAATTCGATCGAGACTAAATCTTGTCATGGATCGCGAGCAACAGGGTTTGATGCGAGTAAAACAGTCACGAAAAAGCACAAGGATGTAATTTCGCTGTCATTACCGCCATAGTGGTGTCTGTCTGAATTATTGCAATATTGACTGACAGTTCGAGGTTGAATACTGATTTCTCATAGGCACGGTCATTAACGGTGACGAAGGGAGTGTGCCAGACTGCACCTGCAAAAGTCCAGATTGAAATGAATAGAAAGAATGCACCCTAAGATTGCGATAGACATATTCTATTTGAAACAGGCTTTCGGACAGAGGATCTGCAGAGATAAACAACCTTGTTTACTCGACCCTGCATGATCGAGCGAACCGTTTCATGCCGAAGGATTGTCTCCGGTGTGGACCTCCAGACGCAAATAGCGAGCCCCTGAGATTATTCTTCTTCAGCGCCAATGACGCATTTCGGACCGCATATCGCGAGATGCTTTATCGCCGGATAGCTTAGCGCTAATGATATATTTTAGGGGACTGATAGTAGTCATCGTAATACAATTGATCATAGCGAGTGAACCAGCAGGAGGACAAACATGGGAAAAGAGCACCGAGGAGAAAGGGGTCAATGGGAAAAGAAAACCGGTCCGAGCACTAACTGCTACGTCCGAAAAAATTGGAGTCGGAGATGATTGCAAGTGGTGTGCGCACTTGCGGTGAGTAATGGGACGCCGTTCAATACCACCACAATGTTAGCGATCCGATGAGTGGAAAATATGCGTAGATTCGAGGGGGATGAGATCCGGTTCCAGTGGGAGTGCGAAAAGCACATCGAAAACAAGCGAAAGCAAATAGATAACAGAGAGTATGGGTAATGAGATTTGAGATGAAAGCATGAGGTGACTGAAGAGGAGACGCAATGCAACGCGTGGTGTATTCGGAAGATCCGATTCTAGCGAGGCAATGCAAGGGCATATGAGAAAATGCGGCATCACGGACGTGATGGACATGCTGCAACACGAAAGCACCTATCAGGAGACATATAGGAGTCCAGTGGCTTTGAGCAACGTACGAATATTTTTTGGAGATTTTCGCTGTTTTGGGTTAATCAAGACATCCTGTCGGAACTAGACGCGGTCTTCGTGAGCAACGATTGCGAAGCGTGCGGCCGGAACCACGTACTCGTTGAAGGACCCACTCGAGTGAGACGAGTGGCGGCTGTGAGGGGGTTGGAAGTGGTTAGGATCACGTCGGGGAACGGCAACGGGTATTGGTCCGCTCTTGTCCACCTCGTATCGACGTGAGGAAGTTGTGCGCACATGCGCGGCATTTCGATCGTACGCCGTGGGCTCCCTAGTGGATGCGGAGGCCGACGGAGCATTCGAGAACGATCCCGGGCTCGAGTTTCCGGACCAGAAACCACTGCCCGAGGGACCCGGAGAGACAAACGGCGGAGAGACAAAAGGCGGCGACGTCTGACCTGCGCCAGAGAGACCGACTGCATTATGCGTGTTGGTTGGATTAAAAGTGGAGGGTTGTCCAAAGCGAGGACCTTGTCCTCGCGACTGCTGCTGATCTAAAGAAGGAGTGAACGGATGCGCCAGTGACTGCCTTTGCTGCATTTCGAAGGAATGTCCGCCTTGCGTCATCATCGCTTGGCCTTGTCCCATCATTCCGCGGCCTGCGCCAGCGAACTGCTGAAGCCCACCAGACATTGCAGCGGTCGATCCAGCCGGATAACCCATATCCATTCCGAACTGCTGGAAATTCTGGAACGTCGGGGGAGAGGCCATTGGCGTGGGCTGCCCTTGTCCATGCCAGAGCGCACTTGTATTGGGACCAGGAGAATGCATGATAACATCGACCATCCCATCGGCGTTACCATTCGAACCAGAGCCTGAGGGTGCAAGATCCCTAGTATTAGGATAAGGGCTCGCCCTAGACCGGCCAGCACCATGACGAGAAGTCCTGTTGACAGACGCGTTGCCACCTTCATGCCCACGACCACGAGACGTGCTTTCGTTCGAATTATTTCTTGACGGGCGTTTTGATTGATTTTTTAAGACTGGATCGATGGACTCGTCAGGTTCCTCACTAGCAGACCCTGATGTTTCGTCGCCCCCATCCTGTTCCTGTTGTTCCGCTTCCGCTTGCTTAGCTAGCTGAGCCTTCGTTGGTTTTTTATTCCGTTTGCGCTGGCGCTTATAGCCCGCACCTTTGGTGAAATCTAAGTACCAATAATGCCCTTTACCAGGTTCAGTGATAGGCCGGGATTTCTTCTGGAATATAGCAAGTAAAGAAAGAGTATGACGGATGGAATTCTGTTAAATGTGAAATGTTAGTCCCGTTCAATAATGTTGCGATCAATTTCTCACCCTCCAAGCGGCCGCATCTTTCTTGCTGCAGTTGGCGTACCAGGGGAAGCGTCTTTGGATGACTTCGTATATTTCTTGCAACGTAAGACAGCTAGTTGGGCTTTCATGTATCGCAAGCTTGATGAGCACCGGATAAGTGTAGTCAGGCTTCTGGCCATCCTCCGGGTCTCTGAGGCTCGACAGACTAAGGGGAACCCCAGGTTCCATACCCATCATCTCTGCCAACGCATCTCTGGACAAGGGGATATCACCGCCAAGTGGTGGACCAGAGGTGGCGGGCCGATTTGCATGTATGTTCTGCCTCGTTGATCCGGGCTGAGGTTGATTTGATCCGACAACGTTAGGTGGCGAAACACCGAAATCTGAATTTTGGCGCATTGGACCAGGGCGGGCAGATGAATCCTCAGGAGGAAAGCCTATGAATCCTGATAGAGAATCCAACGGTGGTGCGTCGTAAAACACTGTGCGGGCCTCGCGCCGGCGGCCGGGTGCATGGCTAACATTGGCACTACTAGTGCGAGCTTGGCCAATTTCGTCTCCTGGCTGCGCTGGGGGATATGCGTAGGTGCGAGCTGGATAGTAATCGCCTAGGCCACGTGGTTCAGGTGGACCATGCAGATGGTCGAATCCCCGTCTTTTACCGGTTTCGTCAAACGCAGGATACAAATCACGGTTGAAATCCAAAGGTCGAATGGGCTGCCCTCGCTGAATATCATTCTGGGCTTCGAGGGATCCGCTGGATCCACTACCACTATGAAGACTAGCCTCTGTTTGGCTGGGACTTGGCCGCACGTGTTCGGTAGCGCGGGTCACATACTGCCCATGCCCTTCCTGAAGATTTAGGCTTTGGCCTGCATTAAAATGGCACTGTTAATTGATATGAAGTTCGCGGAACGGATTAGGTTGACGAACGGTTATCGGGCTGGTCAGGAATGAATGCCTGTTCATCCATTGGAAATTCTGCAGGCGTAAATAGTTGGCCATATGCAGCGGCAGTTCTGGCCATTTGGTCATTTTGTGGGACATAAGGGTAATTGTTGGGATTCTCAGGTTGTTCATCCAGTTGTCTCCCTTCGCCACCAGGCGGAGACTCGGATAAACTCGGGCGATGGAAGGAGTTTGGCGTTAAATCATGAATTCTGTCGTTGACAACGATATTAGAACCCGATTGCGGGACCCACAGGGATCCTGGAGTTGAAATGTGCATCTATGTAAATGGCGCCTCGGACGACCAAATTGGGTACAATGCGACACCGATTGACCGCTACAACAGGCAGACAGGACTGAAATAGCAAACCAAGCGTTAGTATGATCATAGAAGTTGATTATAGTTGAAGAACGATCGGCATCGCTGTGGAGATCGAGTACAATGACCAGAGCATGGACAACGCCACCAAACGCGTTCTGCGCGTACCTTAAATGAGTAACGACCAGGAGGTCGATTGACGGTGCAGGGATGTTTTGTCAGTGTTTAGGGAGTCAATAGACGCGAAAATGAGGTGTTAAGAGATGGAATGAAGTTCAAGGTTGAGAGTAAAAGTTAGGTGGCACCGGTGTTCACGGTTGGCGCTTGATGAAGGAAGGTGGTCACGGGATCACAAAGGCTCTAATCGAATCGTGGGTCCCCCTCATCCACAAAAGTGGACGAGCGATATTCATGATTGCAGGTTGAAGGAAACCCTTGGACCCACAATCGTGCAAACAACGTGGCATCTTGCCGTATATGGCAACTGTGCTGTTGGCTTCTATTTGTGCAACGACGAAGGCGTCAAAGAGCTCGGGTTCTCGCGCTGCCACCCTTGACAAAGAAATTCAAAGGTCAGTACATTGAGATGCTTGTCTGTGTCGAAGGAAAGTAATTCACCTGGACATAAGAACACAACTGTGAGGAGGGTTACTATATGCGGTAGCTCCGAATCGCATCAGGATGAGTTCAAACATCGAGACGGATGCCACACTCCTGGCACTCACCATGGCATAGCAGACTCGCACATTCCTATGATGCATTTTTCCACATCCCACCCACTATATCATGCTCTCTCCACTATGCGGACAGCGCCTACGTCTGTCGGTGACGCTGGTGATCAATCTGAGAGACGATCTGGACCGTCAAGGACTCCCATGGATCGATCCATTGTGCACCATAGGCACAACTCATCGTTACCGACGACTCTTTCCAAGCTTCGAACGGCATGCGGAGTGGTACATCGTTGACGCGCTGAGGCGAGCAGTTTGATGCGGGCAGGTGGGGGGAAAATTGTGGGACGGACGTGGTCGAACACATTGCACGTGAGGTACCCTTAAGTATAGAGAAGGCGCTGGACACACAACCTCAACCGCCCTGGATACACAAGCTCACACAATCATCCAAAGGACGATGCACCATCAATTTGGATTCCAAGTACGTAATTATCAGACTTATCAGTCCGAGAATGGGATATACTGTTTTCCGGCCCTGTTCATCAATGGTTTGACGTCCAATTCAGGCGAACCGGCGATTGCGCGTCTGCGGTTGAATGCTTAGAAAGAGTCTTTGACATTCCTAAACTCTCGCTGCATCGCCGAAGTTGACCGTCCACTAGCGTATACAGGCGTACACGACGTTACACACTTCTGCTACAGAGGAATTATGAAGGGTGGCTCGTCCCCTATTCCAAGACGTGTTGGTCGAAAACAATCAAGTTCCTCGCCATCAGGTCTTTCTCTCGCCTATCCAGCAAAATCGTGAGCCGTTCGGCCATTTCCTCTCTCGATCCAGACGAGCTTATCGACGGATTGTGGGCCGCATGGGCAACAAGATTTCTTCTCAGGGCGGTCGCCGAAAGTTCGGATGACACGGAGGGGTCCACGATCAGAGGCGGGTTCAGGTTCACTTTGTAGTGCAAGTGGAGCTCTGATCGGACATTATTTGTGAGTCGGAGTGTCTATCACCCTAGCGGAACTTACCTTTCAGGTATTTTTGACACGAAGTAGGGACATCTACTGTCAAGTTCCTTGATTCGCGGCTTGCAGCGTATCCCAACTTGCGGACACCATGCATGGTTATGCTAGTCGCCTGCATGCACAAGTAATCAAGCCGGTGAAGAACCACCAAGCTCGGTGTTGAGTCATCATCGATACGGTCATTCTCCGAGACGTCAAGGCATCGTAGCGAACGCTTTAGGGCTACCAGATGCATGATCCTGAAAGCGGTCCACCCATCAGAAGTCGAATGAGAAATGGGACACGGAGTTTACCCTTCGTTTCCGATATGAGTGTCGCGTAGGTAGAGACGTTCCACAATGGGCAGATGATGTAGCTTTGTCATGTCGTAATCTTCCAGCCAAATACCGGACAAAGTGAGGGATTTGAGATAATTAAAGCTGTTCGGCTTCATGAATACTTTATACAAATGCAATCAGGTGAACGTTGTACGAGTAGCCAAGGGAGAAAGGTTACTTTGTAGTGTTTCTCTTGCAACCATAGACTTGTTCGATTGATGCCCTGACTCACTGAGGTTTAAATGCACAATGTTTGCCCGCCTGAAAACGTCCAAGATGTCAGCATTCATTACGCCTGTAAGTCGACTGTTAACAATGTCATATGCTAATGGTAAAAGTTCAGGACCCTGAAGGATCAATTCGTCCAAGATTTCTTGATGCGATCGTTTCTGAACTAGCAGACATTCATCGAATACGTCCTCGGGAACGACGCAGGCAAGATATTGAAATAGACTTGAAAAGCCGAGACGTTCATCACCGATGTCAGGACCATACAATTCATCTATCAAGTCACGATACGGCCAAACGATTCAGAAGGCGAAAAATTTATCGCGTACCTTCGAGTTGTCGTTGACTCTGACAACCATCCGGATGATGTCGAAATTCTCCGGGAGCATGGAATTCCATGGCATCAGACTCTTCAATTTTCGGTTGCAGCCCAATGTCATCGTGGAACCGAGACGCAGCAACGAGTTGCCGGTAATGAGGACCCGCAGATGAATCAGAATCCAAAGATGAGGGGAATCGCAGACGTTCGGCTTTGGAGGAGAGAACAAAAGATGACTCTTGAATATCTAGATTGGATCTCTCGCGCTTGGGAGGTCGGCTAAATGGCATAGAGGAGTCGGACTGAGAGATAGCATCTAGGTTTCGCTTTAACGTAAGGATCCCCTCTCTTGGTGATGGAACAGTGGAAAAGGAGGGATTGTGTTGACTGTGAGAGAAGACATCATGGCTTGCGTAGTGCAAGTTCGACGAAACGCGTCCGTGACCGATGTCGAAGTCTTGAAGCGACAGGCTCAGTCGAGTGTAGAAAGACAGCTGGGTAAATTGCGTAATGTCATTGCGAGCGCGGACATTGGAGAGAAATTCAGCCGCAGAGAGTGCGGGGCAGTAGAAGGGGTTCGCTTGGTCGACAACAGGGGTGGAAGAAACGGCCATTTGCGTCAAACAACCTTGAAAGAGTTGTAGTCTTGATGGTGGTTGTACGAAAAGAAGTGAGCTGCGTCACGTGATAACGGAAGAGTCTCGACCCGTAAACTACATGGGCAGACAAGAGGTGTCCGTAACTCTAATTGATGACACGAACCCCCATAGGACCCCGAAGACAGATTACCCTACTTTTTCGCCGCCAAACACGACAACAACCCCAGGAGTAGTCTATAAAGTAGGGTGCATCGTCATTAGAAAGCCATTTCATATCTTTCTGTGAATTCAGAACGGACTTCACGCGCGCTGGCTCGCCACATGCAAAGAATGCGAACATTTAGCTGGTGTCCAAATCAAGCTGACCGGAAGCCACCTGAATGCCGACAGCGACCTCGCCGAAGAGCTGTCGCAATGACCACGGGCCAATGGTGACAAAATTTCATTCATATAACCATATTATACACTGAATGAATGCTAAATCTCAAAAAAAAAGTTGGGAAATGAAGATGTCGAACATTGGACTCGAGTGCGTTTGCGGCAAAAAGTAGGGTAACCTGTCTTCGGGGTCCTTTGGGGGTTCGTGTCAGAAATTAGAGTTACGGACCCCTCTTGTGGGCAGAGCAGTTTGAGAGGTAATGCGGGAAGGACAGGGCTGGATGAGTAATACTTTTGGAATTGCGGTGTTCATTTTATTACATGATGATGCATAATGATGTCTACATGAATGATTTCAGGTCAGCAACATGGGCGTTGCGTCGCTTGATTATGTCTGAATGCAGTACGGAATTGTGGAGGTCACTCTCACTCTGGGAAAATGTTCAGCACTTCGTGATTCATTGGGTTAGGGGTCCACGTACCTGTAGGAGTTTGTCTGCCTTCCACATGCGCGTGGGCAGACTTTCCAAAGCAACATACATTGAGGGAATTGAGCCACAACGGAGGAGCTCAGCTTCATTGTCTAGTAAAATTGAGAGTGCAATCCGGAAAAGAACGTCAGGTCCGTCGACCAACAGGATATCCCAAACGCGAAATAAAGTCTGGCCAAATTACGTAAGTAATAGAATTGGAATGTAGAATGATTCTTACCTCGACGGGGAGGCAGTCTGTAAAGAGAGACAGAAACCATGAAAAACAGATTGCAGGAAGGTCGACTCCAAGTTCGTTAAGATGAGCATGGAGTTTCGGCGCCATCTCTTCCACGTAGTCGAGTAGAACAAGAGGACATGCTCGAGAAACTAGCAATGATGGGGAAAAGAAATCGCCAGGCAGAAGATGTTCGATTATCGCAGCGAGGACCCAGAAAGCTTCTTCCTCATCTGCGTATACAAGGAGCAGTGTAGATGCAACCAGATTCATTCCTTGGCAGTACCCAACGTCGGGATTGCGACTGCAGAAATATTAGCTTACGGACACAAGTAAATACCAAGAAACGCACCGGCTGTAAGCAATCAACACCCTGCGCAGCTTATCAACTCCGGCACCATCACCGCCAAAGAAAACATTGAGAGGCATCGTCCTGCCAACGTCCTTTTCGATCTCGGCAAGGACAGCATCGTCGCTCGCTTTAGCCGCAAGGAGATCCTGAAATAGCCCTGGTTCACGCATCTCCAGTCCACCGCTGCATTCCAACCACACCTTTGGTCGGTATACGAGAGGAATTCCACCACGTAAGAGACGTTCGAATTCCTTTCGTTCCTCACGGCTGGCCGAGTGACCCATCTGAGCGAAACCAATAAGTCCCTCGCTATGAGACAATTCCTCCTCTTCGACTGACGTGCCCAAGCCAAGCAAGGCAGCTGCACCACCCAGACTGGTGGTCGCACTCTGCCCAGAGCTCTTGTTCGGCTTCAAAACTTTGCTGCGCTGCTTCAGAAAAGCATCCCACACTTTCCGTTGTGTGCGTTGATTCTGATCATGTATCTCGGTGAGTTGTGCCAACATGTGTCGAACTGTATTTGCGCAACCGTGCAATGGCGTGTCAGAATCGACAGTTAAGATGGAGGTTTGTGATTTAGCAACGGAAGTCGCATTGCTGGTGATGGTCGAAGATCTCTCTCTAGATGACACAGTCGAAGGTTCGCGCTTCAAAGACGGTGATTTGATGCTTTCTCCTCGATTTTCTACCGAACATACAATTGGTTCGTCCCGTGACGCGGGAGTCGCTGGATGAGCATCGCCTGGTATACCAGAGCATTCACAGGCGTCTTTGATGACGTCGATCTTGCCCTGTCGTTCATCACTATCTTCCTGCCACTCATCGTCCTCGTATCGGTCTGCAATCTTGATACCAGTGAGACAAGCTGGGGCTGTGTTGCCACATTCCGTTGCCCTTAGGAGCAGCAAGACGTCATACTGGCTGACGTCGTATAAGAAGCCATATCTATCTGTGAAATGCTCGACATTAGGGTCTTTTTGACGTACAGACAACCGTGAGGCAGGAAGAGGGATAGATGGTTTGAAATTTTTGGCTGTGACAGACGTATATGTCCTGGAAAGGTAGTGCGTTGGTGGTTTTGCGGTGTCCGGAACAATCGATTCGAGAGGTACAGATCCGGGTTTTCCATTGCTCTGTGGCTGAGTTGACGTGGCATTTGAGTTTGTGCGCGCAGGAGACACGCTTGTGTCCTTTGCGGCATTTACATGACCACCCATAGCAGCGATTCCCACCACACTTGACAGCTTGCGGTGCTGGTGAGCGATGAAGGACCCGATTGATGGGTTAACAAATGAAGACGCAAGCATCTGGGATTTTTTCGCCGTCTGCTTTGCAGATTCTTGGGCAATAAGCGCCTTATTCAGCGTCATCGTAGCGCCTTCGCTTGCCGGTAATGCCATCGAGACTTTGGGAGATTTCACTTCGTGGATGTCTTTCGCACCGTTCGGTTTCTCTTTGGGCTTTGCTCGAAGAGAAACACCGTCGTCACGTGCATTGCGCACAAGCTGGAGTGCTAACGCCTCGATGACTTCACTGGCGCCTTCCTCACGGCTCACAAGAATGCTAGACGGATCATTTGTCATCACTCTTGACGCTTGGACGATTGCTTTCAAGGTGACGCCTTGGGGGTAATCGTGGTGTGCATCTTGTGACCCTGTTGGTGTTTGAACGGCAGACTCAGACTCAGGTAAGTCTAAAGATTTCGTGAGCTGTGGGGCGATTGGCGTTGCCGGGAAAACGCCATGCATTGGTGAACCAACGATTGCACGAGGAGATTCAACAGGCTCGGACGAGCGCTGGTCAGTCGGAGACAGTGACCCTTCCCGCCCTGCGGTTGCTGGTGAATTCGCGAGGGAAAATCCCAATGCTGCAAATACGCTTTTGTGACTTTTTCGACGATGGCCTTTTCCCACATGAGGAACACGAGGAGCGTCGCGACCCGGAGTAACCGGAGGGGCATCAACCTCGACAGAGGGTGATACGCTTGCGCCAGCCTCGTTCTTTGATAAGGATGGTGTAGTACGTCCGCTTGTACTTTTCTCGCTCCTTTCTTTCCCCCACCACGTTCCCATCCAATTTCCGATAGCCGACCGTTCTGACTTAACACTTGACGCCGCAATAGACGATACGCTTTCCGAACGGCCACGATGTCGAACTTTTGACGATTTATCGGACGATGAAGATGCGTCGGGTGTGTTATTCTTTGGAAGACTTGATTCATCAGGAAGTGCAACGGTTTCGCGGACTTCTTTCGGGGTCAAAATGGCTATTGGTGTTGAGGACTCCATTGGGACACTCCGAGCCATCGGTACTTGGTCTGTTAATGCCTCATTCAATGACTCCGCAAGCGACTAGAATATATGGTCACCCAAAATATGAAACTCCGTTAGATGAATACCCACATTGAGACTACGTTTCTTGGACACCTCTAAGTCCTCCGAGTCGTCGGCAAAGAGCGTATCCAACATACGACGAGCAACATCCAATTCGGATGGTTGTAGCTCGCGCAGCAGTAGCTGGCTTTTCTCTCTTCTCTTTCTCTCCTTCTCTTCCAACCGCTTTCGGCTTTCTTCTAGGTCAATACGAGCACGCGACAACCTGTCTAAAGCAGCAGATAATACTCGTAGAGTCGAGTGGTACGGGTGAGCAGGTGTTTCGGACGGAGAACCTGCGGTGCTAAATCGAGAAATCTCAGTTTGAATTTGTTCGTCCGACATGTCATGCCACTTGGTAGATAACACCTGGGAGGTAGTCACAGGTCCAAACTGCGCGAGCTCCTTCACCGGATGTTCCTCCAACATTTCCAGTAAAGGTGAAGATAATGAATGGTCTTTACGGTCCAGTTCCTCAGACTCGGAAATGACAAACACTGGGGGCTTTGGGTTCCCATTCCACAGAGAAGTCAAGGATTGATTTGGTCTCCGTCCATGTCGTGCGCCTGCGTCACCATGACCACCACCTCGACTCGGCCCTGCTTTCAAAGTTTGACTTTCGCGTCCACCGGGGTCATCGAAGTGTTGTTCTGACTGCGCTTTCAGAGTGAAATAGCTTGTGGACGACTGCGTCTCTGGCACGTCTAGTTTGGCTCGTGACCTCCGCCCACTGATCACTGTCTGTTCCGGAGATAAAGGGTGGGAGTGTACCCGCATCGACGCTGACGATGACGCCGCCATGCGGGTAATTGAAATGAACGGACTGCAGTTAGCACACGATGAATGAAGTCACGAAGCGCGCCTCAAGGTAAACGCATGAACTTGAAAGTAGCATCTCGCGTGACTCAGAATATGTCACGTCACACTCCGCTTTCTATCTTGACCTATGTTTGGTTTCTTCAGCAAACCTCCCCCAGAGCCCACCCCGCCTGATCGAAACGAGCGTGCGAAATGCTGGGAAAGTAGAGATGCATATTTTTCATGTCTCGATGCTGCAGGGGTCCTCGTTCCCGGCCAGGAAGATGGTCGATGTTCTGCTCAACGGAAGAGTTATGACTTGAATTGCGCCAAGAGCTGGGTATGTGCCATCGGTCGCAGACTTGTTGCATTTGTGTGTCTCTAACCTTGTTATTAAGATCGCGCATTTTAACAAAGGGCGTGTCTTTGCTGAACGGCAAAAGCAAATGCAAGCGCAGCTAAACACGCCGCAACCTTTCAACTCGCAGGGGAAGAGAGCGGGGAAATCATAGTTCGCATGCAATCCTCAAATATTAAATTTAGCGTATTTCAGCCTTACAATTGATTTTGGCTTTGCAGGACTGACCATACCATAGCTCATGATCGACTGATAAATCGACCTAAACCCAGACCGTTCCTTCACCTCATTACAAGGCGAGAGAAACCAAATTTTGTGAAGGTGGATTTTGCGAGAAATCACTGGCCACAAGGTTTCTTTTGCTGTCGAAATTACAGTCGCGTGCTTCGCATCATCGTCTCAGTCAGCATTCACTCATCCTGTGTATGGCTTGGTGGATTGCCCCT
This sequence comes from Rickenella mellea, assembly GCA_004355085.1. Taxonomy (NCBI): domain Eukaryota; kingdom Fungi; phylum Basidiomycota; class Agaricomycetes; order Hymenochaetales; family Rickenellaceae; genus Rickenella; species Rickenella mellea. Next base: position 871,289 of record ML170163.1, on the reverse strand, counting down.
TAATAATTTCTGTTTTCTGGCTAACCAGTAGACTTGCAATGATGGATTTTGGTCTTTGCGTGTTGCGTACAATAGAAACAGTCTTTACTTCATATAATTTGACCATTGAGGCGTGAGAATATATTTCTTGTTCTCAAATTTTTAACTCGCTTGTCGGCAAACCAACTTGTCCATTACGCTTGAGCTCGGTTGTTATATTTCACAATGGATAAATCTGTAGGTTCGAGACCAGCCTGACATGCAAGTTAATGACTTACTTTTCTGGCAGAATTCCAACGTGCTCAACAGGTCTATGCAAGGCCTCTGGAGCCAACGTCGAAATCAAGTCAACTTGAACGCTGTCGCAAGTACATCACGCCCAACCACACCGGGAACACCGCCAATCCTCGAAAAGAGCGTTTCAATGTCCATGGAAAATGTAGACGCTTCTACCTCGACTGAGGCGCTCAACGGAAGCACGACAGCTGAACCACGCTCGCCTATGGTTAATGGGAAACGGAAGATACGCTCTTCACGTACAGCAACAGAAGAGAGCAACAAAAGGTCCCGTACGTCCGGTTCTAGCGGCGGAATCTCTAAAGAAACTACACTCCCAACGACCCGTCTGTCTGACCTGGGCGGCGTCGGACCATGTGTCGAGAAAATGCTAGAGTTGGTCGCCATGCCCCTGTGTCATCCAGAAGTCTACATACATACTGGCGTCCAGCCTCCTCGGGGTGTCCTCCTTCACGGTCCGCCCGGCTGTGGCAAAACCTTGTTAGCAAATGCAATCGCTGGTGTGGGTGGTCTTCACAACAAAATAGAACTTTAAATTCGTATTGAAATGTAATTAGGAACTTGGCGTACCATTCATAAGTGTGTCTGCGCCGTCCATTGTATCGGGAATGTCTGGTGAATCGGAAAAAACCTTGAGAGAAACATTTGATGAAGCGAAAGTAAGCTCTTGAGGTCATGAAATCTCATTTCCTTCCGTTTGTTAAGCACTCGTCAGAAATCCGCTCCGTGTTTACTCTTCATCGATGAAATCGACGCCATTACGCCTAAACGAGAAAGTGCTCAGCGAGAAATGGAGAGGCGAATAGTTGCTCAATTTTTAACCTGTATGGATGGTACGTGTTGCCCACAACCACCACGACTACCATTGACGCACCGCTATTAGACCTTTCTTGGGATAAGACAGATAACAAGCCTGTTATTGTAATTGGTGCGACAAACCGACCTGACTCATTAGATGCCGCTCTGCGCCGGGCTGGTCGATTCGACCATGAAATCAGCATGGGTGTACCTGACGAGGAAGCGCGAGCCCAGTCTGTCCAAACGTTTTGTATCCTCTTCGACTATTTTACTTACAATTTCGTGCTAGAATTCTTCGAGTACTGTCTGCAAAACTCAGGCTGGAAGGCGACTTAGATTTTCGAACACTCGCAAAATCCACGCCTGGATACGTTGGTGCTGACCTCGCAGCGCTCACAGGTGCTGCGGGTGTAATAGCCGTGAAGCGGATATTTCAACAGCTATCGGACGGCACGATTGTGCTGCCTGAAGCAGAAAATACTCCGGTTGTGGATAGCGATGCTCCAATGTCTCTCGATGTCTCTCAAGCCCCCTCGTTGACATCCTCAGAGCCACCGACAACCAGCCCTCCACCCTTCTCTTCGTTGCCAGAGTCACTTCAATCAAATTCGATTGCTCATTTTCTAATTGCACATCCAAATCCTCTGTCAGAAAAGCAACTCGCACCTCTATTCATATCGTTCTCAGACTTCAAGGAGGCACTGAAGCACGTCCAGCCGTCATCAAAGCGCGAAGGGTTTGCTACTGTCCCAGATGTGACATGGGCTGATATTGGTGCGCTCCACGCTACGCGAGAAGAACTTCACATGGCGATTGTGCAGCCAATAAGACGGCCAGAACTTTTCGTCAAAGTTGGCATATCCGCCCCCTGCGGCGTACTGCTTTGGGGCCCGCCTGGGTGCGGTAAAACGTTACTCGCCAAGGCTGTAGCGAACGAATCACGAGCGAACTTTATCAGTGTAAAAGGCCCAGAACTTCTGAACAAGGTGATTGAGTGATTTATTGACGCTGCGCATTCATCCAGTTTTGACAGTCTTATAGTATGTAGGAGAAAGCGAGAGAGCCGTGAGACAGGTGTTCGCCCGTGCGCGCGCATCATCCCCATGCGTGATTTTCTTTGACGAGTTAGATGCTCTCGTTCCACGGCGAGACGACAGTTTGGTAGGTTCACTTGTGATCACTTCAGCTTTGATGCAAATCTAACCGTTCAAAGTCTGAATCATCTGCTCGTGTGGTCAATACCCTCCTGACCGAGCTTGATGGTCTCGATGGCCGCAAAGGCGTATACGTGATTGCAGCAACGAACCGTCCTGACATGATAGACCCTGCAATGTGTCGACCAGGTCGGTTAGACAAACTCCTCTATGTTGACCTTCCTACCGCGGACGAACGTGCGGAAATCTTCAGGACCGTGACGCGTCAGGTGCCCTTGGATAACGAGGAGATTACGATGCAAAGTTTGGAAACGCTTGTGAGAGAAAAATGCGACGGATTCAGCGGGGCAGACATCGCCGCACTCGTAAGAGAAGCAGGAGTGGTTGCATTGCGTCGTGTGGTTGGCATCTTCGACATGGGCAATGCCGATGAGACGATGGCATTAGATGATGTCGTTGTTACACTCAACGATTTCGCGAGGGCAACGGACAAGTTGGGACCGAGTGTATCAGCGGCACAACGGCGGAAATATGAAGCGCTCCGCTCGAAATTCGCAGGGCTTCCTCTAAAATCTAGAACGGACATTGAAGAGGACAAACGGATGGGGAGTGATTTAGTACTGCACTGATCGGATCGATTGCATAGACTGGCTGATGCATGTGCTGCTACGTTAAATTGATTCTGCCTAGTACCTTCGTCACAACTCGCCAACCTTTTTAATTCCTATGATGACACGCTCATTCCGTCTCCAAAATTCGGTAAGGATATCTGCCAAACGGTCTGGATTGTCCTAAGCCAACCACGGTTAGAGTGGGTGATCGGCGAAGAAAGGTGACGAACACACCTCATGTAGCATATGGCCTGTGTCCGGCACTACATTCATTTGAAATTTACCTTGCATCTGCCCAATCATGAGTTCCTTGTCAAGTCGGTCTGTGCCCGCAAGAACCAGAAGCCGTGCTGTGCGTGCAGCTAAAAAGTTCTTTGATAGACCCAGGAACCAGTCTAGACGGATTGCGATCTAAACAGAGCTTCCTACCCCGTGAAGAACAGGAGACGCACTTTCCCAGTAGGGAGCCGTGGAACGAAGAGGTATACGCCATTTATATGCAGGAGCCAGTTCGTCTTTACTTTCAGCAGGTACAATAAGTGAGGGCACGGAGATTCTCGCAGAGATAGGGTTGCGAATTGTATGCGTCGATACACTACCACAGCATTGAGACTTTGCTCGTCCGCCCTTCGCAAATGCCGGTACTCACTGCCATTCAATAGCTTCTTCTGGACTATCAAATCCGTCAGGACGTGAGTTAAGGAGATTGTGCATATGAGGTAAAGCTTCCAACGCGGAACCTAAGGTAGAATAAACCCAGGTTAAATCAAATGATCGCTGTAAAGCAAACCTTCGACGACGTCCAAGACCACCACGCCGGTAACTTTGTACTTCGCTTCCAATAGGCCTGGGCAAGTCCGAACAATCACGGAGCCGCCCATGCTATGTCCGACCAGCTACTCGGAGACATGAGCCTTCCTCCGTGCCAAAATTGAATTGGTGTCACGTACAAGGAATGTTGGTGATGATAAAGGATCAGGAAAGATTGTGCAGACAAGACCAATCAAATCCTTTGAGAGAACTTCAACAGACAGGTCTTCATCAGATGTAGTCGACGTCGTCTTGCCTAATATAATTCTCAGAATGTTCTCATTTAAAAATGCAGTGTGACTACGTGCCATGTCGCCGTGCATCCAAGGCCAGAACACCGCATTCACCATTGGTTAGACGAACCACTTCTTTGGCGAAGCAAGCAAAACTGAGACCTGAATATCCGGCTCCATGGTGGCAAACCATTACAGTGCCATCAGTGGTTCTAGGCGGTGTGTAATACACTCGGAAGTTCAAGTTTACGTCGGGGACAGACACTTCGACCGCTTGTTTAAAATATCCAACCGCAGAGATCGGGGCATAGTCTGGATTAGGCGTCTTTTTCTGGCGCTGTTTTGGCTTTGCGAAAGAGCTGGTTTTATCGTATGGATGAATACAATGGTGGGTTGAAGTCAGGTTACCTGCCAGGTGGCCGTATGTTGGGAAGTTCTCCGATTGAGTCATTTTCACCATCACCATCCTCCTCGCCCTCCATAGGGTAGCTCGTGGGCAACTGCGGGAGTTTCGCTAATCTAGCGCTGATTGCTGAACGATGAAGGTCAGACATAACTGACGGAGTGGCGTTGTGACATATGTTCCTAAAAACATATCTCAGACGTCACACACACTCTTGAAACAATACAAAGTGCGTTAAATATGATACTGATACATCGTTAGAATCCAGGTGCTCTAGCACTCCTTCGGACGAGGTTTCTCCCACTCCGCCCCTCAACAACCACCTTGACGGGTTCAGTTTTGTTCGTGACTTGTGGTCCTTCGTTTTCTAGAAGGCTCAAGAGCTTCATCTTCTCGTGTCGTTGCCCAGGATCCTCGTATGTGACGCGCATAGATTCGTCGGGATTTTCCTCCTCATTGACAGCACGGTCCATACTATCCGCCAGCTGCAAATCTTGGCTTGAGGTGAGCATCGAGGAGCGTTGCCGCGTGATCATTTCTGATGAAAGTGGTGACGGTGAAAACGAGAGGTTTTGCTTTGACTGAGAACAAAAATATGCACGGTCAGCCACAGCGTAAAAGCATGGTGAAACCCATACTCTAGCCCGTAGGGGTTTAGATCGCTTCCCCCCTCTTGACTGATCGAGGGACGAGCTCTCCTCGGACGGGTTGCGTTTTCCAAGCAGCGACGTAATTGCCTCTTTCAATGCACCCGACTGACCGTTCGTCACAGAGGAGGCTGCATTTTGATGGTTCTCTGGAAATTTCATAGGCGAGGGAGATGTCGACGACGGTATTTGAGTGGTTTCCATATCACGAGCAATATCGTCGTTTGTCGTTAAAGGTCGCTGAGGAGTTGATGGCTGGGAAGATGGTTTTGACGGGAAACGAGGCGATCCACTCATTGTGAATGTCTCGTCAGTCAAAACGTTCTCGTCGACGGACGAAAGGAGGTTCGTTTGCCCAACTGACTCGTTTGCCGAAATGTTAACGAGGGATTGTCCTGACGGTTGTTTTCCGTTTTGACTGAGGGGCGTCTGTGGAGGCAGGGCGATCGACTTGACATCAAATGTCTCAGGAGATTGCTTCCCAAGCAAACCTCCCTGTGAATCTGTAAACAAGCAACGTTAAACCTCAGAGACCTTGAAAAAATCGATAATGGAGCAGAGCATACCACTATTGGTTATATCGGTTATCTTACCTTTGGCGGACTTCGAACTGATTGGCTCATTTGAAATGGGGGGAAATCCTCCTACAGGTACAAGATAATCCAGCACAGTGGAGATCACACCTGTATGAGCAATGGCCGTGAGCCACTCCAGACCGACTGCGGGAATGCCCCATTCTCGCGCTTTGTCGAATTTAGCACCGGTACCCGACGGGCAAAGTAAGTGTGTGCTGCCTCGCGAGAACTTATCCGGAGTTGTTGCACCTGCCACACGCATCGTTAGAATTACAATGCCGTATTTCCTGCAATCACGTTCAATACAGGCGAACCTAAAGCGCGAATCAGCCTAGCGGTCCAACACCGTTCCCATGAATCAAGTCCTGATGAATGAATACGTAGTTTTTCAGCGCCTATTCCAAAACATATCAATGATGGTTCAGCACCATGGCGACTAACACTTACCAGATACCGGCAGGTTCAGCCTCAAGGGTCTAAATGTCACATGTTCTTCTGGATCACATATTCGTTCTTCAAATAGACATCGTTCCATCCAGCACTCCGTCCGATATTGTGCACGGATGTGCTCGTCGGGCTCTTTGAAATATGACTGCACCCGACTTTGAATCGTGAGCTGACGTCACAAGGATGCATAATTCAATAGGGCTGGGCTCACCTTGCCAACCTCACAATGATGAAATCAACGGCGGCGTCAGTTTCGGACACCAACAGGCCCCCGTTAGATTCAATAGCCTCGCGTACACTGGAACTGTTGGCATCGCCATGTGCCCGAAAACGCGTGCCCGCAAAGAGAGGTTCCTGACCAGCCGTCACTTGGTACCTGTGATTAGGAACAAGAAAGGACTCCGCCGCAGAGCTCCCAAGTGAATCCGAAACAGCAGAAAGCGTGCGAGGGACGGTGTGGCTCGAAGGTTGAATAACGGCGGATGTTTGAATGCGGGTCAGTGGTCGGCTGCCGCTCGGAACCTCTTTTGGGGCAAAAGACCTCGTTCGTTTAAACCCTGAAAGCGAACTTTCGCCTCTGGTAGGCGAAGCCTCAAGGGGATGTGAATTATCTGGGAGCGACGGAGATAATGCAAGGTTCGGCAAACTGCTTCCGACTTCCAGACCGCGAGGCTTTGAGGGACTTCGTACGAGTTTGCCGCTCTTCACCTCAAAGCCCCTAGTCTTGAGAAGACTGCCCCAAAGATGGACATTGGCATCAGGGATGCGTTTCACCGCTGCGACTTCGTCTGCCTCTGGAGCGTTTAGAATAGTGGCGCTGGGCAATGAAGGCGGAAGGCTGCCGCTATGAGATGAGTCCGGTAGGGATGATGATGGGGGTATTGATACTGAAACGGCGATCAGGCTTGTCAAACAATAGAACGGGAAATCATTTACTACGTTTGACCTGTCTTCGTTTGGGACGCGGTAGGGTAATGTCATAACTTCCCTCGTCAAGTAAGCCTTCGGCAATGGACGCATCAATAGAATGATATGATGAAGTTCAAGGGCAACAGACCTCCAAACTCCAAACAGTCCCAAAACCACTCTTCCCACACCAGTTGAATTCTTGCGTTGCTTTCTTTCTTTAAGTTCTCGGCATATCGCGTTGTGTTGATCTCCGGGGTTCCTTTTCCAAACAGTAAATGAGTGACCTCTGTTGATTGGCTCTTCAGATCCTTCACGAAGACACCGCCGTTTTGTGTTACGAGTGCATTGATGTGCCTTATGGTCTTTGTGTCATCGAATCCCGTGAGACATAGACGAACAGATGGAAACGCAGGTAGGCGGTGATTAAGAAGAGCCTGCTAGCAAATAAGAACCTGGGAATGCTGTCGGGCATAATATTCAACGGACGGACCTCATTGAAATCGATGTCGTCGCCATTCAGCCATTTGGCGTGACAATCTGTTATCCAGGATGGCTTCATAATTGGTAGGTGGTTCTCAACGCAGTACTAAATCAGCATTCAGTAAAATTTCACGTAAGATGTGTCTTGACGAGCGACAAACTGTATATTTAGCCGTCCCAGGTTTCTCCGCAATTAGATGGGTCACGCTGTCGGTGAGTGGGTGTGAGATCTGTGCCCCTAGTTCCCTGGCTTTCGTGAGTAACGTCGACTTTTTGCGACGTAAAATATTAGCAATTGTAATGAACAAGTAACAAGCAACGTACTTTCTCCTCAATCGCTGTTGCACAAACAAGGACTCCGACAAACGGACGTTTAGTCCCGTGTTTAACGTCGGACATATCGTCATCGCCGCTTGGCTGCGCGACCCATGATGGGACATTCGATTGTTTACTAGAACTTTTGGAGCGATTCGCCACGGCGGGTCGTAGTTTGACATTAGGAACCTGAAAGATGTCGTGAAAGGAGCGACGTGACTTGAAGTTTGCCAAAGCACCTTTGTAGAACCGTGTCCCTTCCTCATACTGATAAAACGAACGTGGACGCTATCCAAACGCGTACAAGAGCAGAAAGCCACAAAGTTACAGACAATCGCAACATCAGGGTGTTTGTGACGAAACTGTGTGCTGATCATCACGTGCGTTTACCTCAGGGCAGGTCATTCCGCGAATGCTTGGAATTTTGCGAGGCAAAAATTATTACAGTTGTTACAGTGTGCAGTCGATGATGGATACGATCTCATAAAGAAAAGGAATTCAACAGCAATGCTGCCAAGCTCCCATTTCCACCTACACTTGAGAGTTCCACCGGAACTTCAAGGAATGAGCCCCAATTCACGACCCAATACCAATTGTCATCTGCGTTGTCGTGAGGGGACCAACATGCCGGTGGGAGGGGGTTGATATGTCTGGGAGGACATAAGGCACTCTGTATGTCGGTATGAAGCTATTGAATATAAATAACGCTGATTGACATACATGAAGCCGAACCTCTACTTCGTTGCGGTGGAGGGCTGAGCTCTGCCAGCCGGTCCTTCAAACCACCTATCACGACAAACCCTCTCGATGCCTTTCTTTCGTGTCTCTGCTGTGTCTTCGTCCGCACAGCCTCAGACGGCACATTTTCAACGGCGACAAGTTCTTTCACCGCCAATATCTTACCCGCAACTTCGGGTGAGTGCGGAAAGTACACAGTCTGCATTCGTCGATGAATGCCTAGGGAAACGAGTGTGCCTTTTATTCGCGCGCCGAGCGAGATCGGGGAACGGAGAAGGGTAATTTTGAAGTGAGAGTTTGGCGACGGTGAGGCAGGAACATTCGATCGATCTTCTGAGATGGCAGGAGTGGCGGATAAACGTGGTGAAGCATTGGATATACTGCGGCAGTGACTAGGCCGGGACATCGCCCAGCGTCTGGATAAGCTGCTCGCGAAGTTCATGGTCAAAAAAATACCCGTGACACCGTGACATGCTTCTGGTGTTAAATAAGTGTATTTGCGAACAAATTCTCGTTGATACAGTTTCCAAACCGCTATGGTGATGCTAATAATTTACAACGATAATGAGTATTTTAATAGATAAATGCCGACGGAACGGGACAAGGAGAGACCATCATGACATCCCAATCATCAATGCAGCTTGCTGATTACCCCAAAGTTCGACAAGGGAAGATTCACATGCTATGGACGGTTGATCTCCCCACCATACTTTGCCATGACTATTAGTAGGAGAAGCTTTTTCATGACGCGTCCGTCCACCTCCGGTTGGATCTTGACCGGGACCCATATATAAAATAGATGTGTTGGAATGCATTTGCCATCTGCCTTCGAAAGACGATGGTAGTGAAGTTCGAGTCTTGGAATCTGTCATATTAATACGGAGAATGGGATCCAACGGGGCTTGCAAAATGGCCACGCTGGAGTAATTTTTGGTTGAGGAAGTTTCTAAGTCAAAATTACTGCCGAAACCACTCGATAACAATCGCACTACGGCAGTTATTGGGCTTTAAGAATCGTATGTGAGCCTTCATGTTTCCAGTAATATGTTACGTCGCACAAACCTATCTGTGGTTCGTAAACGAGCGCGGGACGCTGAATCATAAGTATCACTGCGCATTTCGAGCTCAATTTCTATGGGAGCATGCGTTGTTTCGAGGGATAAATGTCTGGACGACCGTAAGGATCCCAAAATCGGTGCATTCGATGTGAAGATATCTGCGAGCTCGACATGCAGTGGCTGTTGAGTAGCGTAATTATTTTAAGAATATCATCGCATCGGTAAAGTAATTTGAAAGACATACATTCAAGATGCTGATTGGAGCGCCACTGCTTCGCAACGTCATATTTCCGAAAAAAATCGTATTCCCAAGGCCGCGGAAGCGATGTTCGAACCGAGGAAGGTTTGTTTCAAAATGAGTATAGTGTGTGGACGACGAAGGCGATGTCGGTAATTGCAAAACGACAGACGTGAAGACTTCCTCCGCGTCAAAGGATCCACTTGATGCCTAAGAAGTGATCAGCTCTCAGATCTGCGAGACCACGGGATCACGTCTTACAAACATGCCCACGCCATAATTTTGATCTTCGCGTTTTAACAAGCACACCTCGGCATCCCCAATAGCTTCGCGGGTGCGGCGGCCAAGCGACGCATTGAACTTCACTCGGACTGAGGTAATATCCTCAGAAGTTTCGACGGTCAAAGAACCTGACGATGTCGAGCCCTTGGAGAGTAAGAATATCCCTTCCGTACTGCGAGGCAGATCGAGTTCCGCCGAAGCGTATAACATATGTGGACCATCGCCGACTTGTGGTCGATGTGTTTGAATAGCCCACTCCCCAGCTCTGACACAGTCGATGACGTTCTCTCCGGGGAAAAACTTGCCTGGATCTACACGCTGTTGATGTCATCAGAAATGTTGAAATCAATTGTGGGTGACTGTATATACCAATGGTGGCCTTTCCATACGCCTAAACAAATTAAGTGAAGAGAACAAGGCGCAGGCTGCAGTCCAAACTACGGCAGCACAAGCAAAAGCCTCCAAAAAGCGCTTCCGAGCAGCTTTTCCGTGCCTTTTCGGGGTCGGCGAGTTTTGAAAGACTGGATCGGTTTCTTGGCTACTCCAGTATGGCGGAGGCGCTTCAGTGTTTGACCATGACGGCTCGCCGCTGGCTGTCTCGGCCGCCGGCTTTGCCTTTGAGCTGTCTAGCTCGTCTGTGATGATCATCAACAACCCACCACTGCATTACTCAGAGGATTATCACGGTTGATGGTAACTCCGTCACGAAACTGTGATGGTGTCACAAACGAACTTAGCTCCACCTTTTCAAAGCTAGACGCGGATCTGATAACTTTAGCTAGCGTTCAACGCTCATTCTGTTATTAAAGAGTTGCGGGATGACGATCAGGTCGTGGGACTTTGGCATACTGACTATTTGTGCTTGTGACCAACCGTGTTCCTCACGTAAGTACTCGACATCCCAGAAGGTATTTACGATACCCCCGCGAATGGCTTGACACCATTCGGCGGTACACGGGCGCTGTGTGAAGTGCGGACATCGTATGTTTCTCACTTTGCACTCATGAGCGTCTTATTACTGGATCTGCACACTGATCTGTCCCAGTGGAGGTACGTGACTTCCCAACACTTTGTGTCCACGTAAATTTAACTTGGTGGATCTGGCGCTGGGTTATCTTTCCTCCGGGTGCCAGCGCCTCGAAGTCCTGATTTTCGAACTTGCTGAGTATCACAATGTCAACGTAACGCCTTCGTTTACGTTCGTTCCCCGAAGGAACGGACTTCACGCCTAAGGCGAGTATCCATTTCATTCAAATGGGATGGTTAGAGCCTGAACGTATGGGGTCTTCTCTTCTTTCTTTGGAGTCAATCGGATGTTCGCCTCCACTGCCCTTTTGAGAGAGCAGGCACGCGGTTTTTTTTTTCGCCATGCCCGACGCAACGATCGGCAGACATAAATGCGGATGCGTTCGCATGAAAACGGCTTATGCCCTTCCGAGCCTCTTCATTCTTGATGATTACAGAATCAATTATGGGATCGGATCGTGAGATACGCATATGGCGCGGTCGATCCTTTGAGAAACAATGTGCGCGGCGTCCTAGGGTATTTTTCCTGCAGATACGATCTTCTATAACAGCAGAGGCAATATATACCCAGCCGGTCTTCATGACGACCCTGAAGGATCGCAGACCTTCCGGTTTATCAATGTCAGATAGTGAAATCGTACGTAGCATTAACTAATGTGGTTTTGAGTTTCTGCGCTCCGACCACTTGCAGGTGCTTGTCGAGGCGAAACTTGATCATCGATTCTTAATGTCCGTTGAAGAGCCCCTCAGGCGTTTTTTCAGTCACGCATGTGCACCGCCACATTAAATGCGAAGGGCTGAGCCGAACGCCATTTCGCCGTGAAGAATGCTTTGAAAAACTTATTTCATTCTCAGCGGCTCCCTGATATGGTCCAGTGACATCGCCGCGTATTGGTACCGGAACTTTCATCGCTCTTGGCCAACGTTCGTCTGTGCCTTCTTATCATCGTGATAAATTACTCCACGTTTACACTCTCCTCACGCAGTTGCAGGGTAAGCCTTTACGGCCACGCAATTTCGTGCTCGAAGCCCAAGGCTGTGGCGTATGACGTGTAATGATGAAGAATGGTACGTTAGCGAGCGTGGGCCGAGGAAGGGTTGTCGCGGTCGATGATCGCAAGATTGACCAAATCTCAGATTGTCTTTCCGCATCCCGATTGATGCCGTTCGCGGCCAAATAACATTCGTTCCTGGGCGAAGCTACATCATTTACATCATTTAGCCAAAAAGTTGCCTCCGTACTCTATGGCAAGACGCCGTCGAAGTATGTTGGTACCGTGACCAACCAGTTTCCCGATCAATGGCTACGTCCATACTCCTCGGATCGGTTGCCGCCATGATGTTTCAGGCCGACAGATTTTGTCGAATGAAAATCATGGAAGACACACGGCGATCACCCAATGGCAGTCGCCCTCCCGCCGGCTTTATTTAAAGTCTTCGGGATGCCCTCTTCATACCCCCAAAGGAATTTTCATCTGCTCGAATGAAGACCTCAGCCAGCTCGACTCTCTGTTGCCTCCCGCCTGAACTCCTCACCCGCATCGCCTTTTTTGCCGTTGCCAGTGACCACTGCGGCCCTCCGCGAGCGGTGGCCGCATTACTCCTCACCTGTCGACGAAACTATACCGCCTTAAACTTTTACGGGAATAAAGCTCTATGGGCACAAGTATTTCGTTTGAAATTTGACGTCGCCGCACCTACTCGACGTCTAGGCGCCCGTGCCACTCTCTCTGTCAGTCTCGCCACCGAATCCAAGAAACGATTTCAAGCACTGCACAGGATTAGAATGGGAGTAATTTTCGGACCACATCTGTTGGCCGATTTGTGGACGGCGTTTCTCATGATGCTTGAGAATGACGGGCGGAATGAGGTCCAGCTGCTCGACTGGGCTGAGCTGCCCAAATTTCTGAATGCGTTGATCTCGTTCAATGGCTCAGCTACTACTCTTTGGTCTCGAGATCCGACACAGCTGTCAATATTGGTCTGGCTGATGTGGTTTACGAGTACTGCTGGTAATTCACCTTGCTAGCTGATAATGCATTATGATCCGCTAATCGGATTTCCTAGGCGTCATTTGCAATGAGAGTCCCGAGGAAGCTAAAGCTACCTCATTGTTTCTACATCCCCTCATTGAGAATGCCCGCGATGTTTGTCCCAGCATTCAATTGCGGAATCCAAACAGAGACTAAATCCATCTACCAGTTCTCCAACTTCCATGGTCCAGATGATAGGTTCAGAGTCTCGTTGCCTCGCTCCTCGGATTTTCGAGTGGATTCCCAATCACCGACAGCTTTTGCGATTTTCAACCACACATTCAGCCCTGATCAGCGGTATATCACCCACTACGGCCATCCTATGACCGTCGCGGTACCACCAGTAACATCGGCGGCCTTTCTGGCATTCACGGCGCGACAACGACAGTGTAAGAATAGCATTGGTCATTTATTTATCAGTTACTGACATGAAAACATTAGGCATCTCGAATGCGTCCAATGTAATCTTGAGGGATGAAGAAGAGTTTACTGCGCCGACTTATCTACGGCTTCCAACAAGGAATGAGGAAGGCACTTCTGCCCACTCCGGTTCTCCATTTGACACGTCAACGAGCGAGCGTTACGACCCGGATTGGTCGCGTCTCACCTCTTGTATCAATCCGATCGGCTTGGGCCGACAACACTGGCAGATGGACGGAGCGAACGCCGCGGCACCAGGAAGGTGGACTGGGGTTTGGGTTGGCCAATTTTTGGTGCGTAAATACACCTTGCGTCCGACTTCATTTACCTGGCATACGCATAGGCACCATATCGAGGCATACTTTCCGATCCTCAAGGCATATTACGCGTGGAAAATCCCCAGGATCTGGCTATGGCATCGTCCACTCTGTGTTGCCGTTTGCGTGAATACCATTGTCTGTCTAGTGAAGTACCTGTTGCCTCGGGCGAAGACGTGGGTGAGAGTGATCAGATTACAAATTGTTGGCTCCCCCGTGGCACAGAACCCCAGGAAACCAAGGTATGCACAAATGTTCGTTCCTCCGCAGTTCTTTCCCCACAACTCCCGAACTTGCGTATTTTAGGGCAAAAATGTAATGGATATTTATGACCCAACGACACGCCGTTCGTCGCGATACTATTCGCCTGGACCTGGAGATGATGGCACATATCCAGGCATTGGACAAAAGGATGCGTACCGCAATCAAGATGCCGAGTCACCGAGTGAGAAGCATAACGCCAATGGAGAAGTGGGAATTGAGAGCAACGAGGATGGTCGATGTCACCGAGCGATCCGTGATATTTTGGTGACCGGCTCTGTAGGCGTTCAAGAACTTCCACGGGATCTGAGACAACTGACGCACCAATAGATTGAACAACGTCAAGGCGACAACTGGTTAGATTGGGCTGTCATTGGTCGAGTACGTCTCTGGGATGGCCTTCTAGTATTGCGTCGCAAGCCGGTGCGTATTTTCCGGCGCTAAATTCAGGTATTTCGCCTCGATTCTAACCAGTTTTGCTACAAATAGCCACCGAACCAAGAGCACCTTGGGAATGGCATTTTTCGCGGCTACGTATGTCTCCGCGGCGCCCATGCTACCAATATTATCTACAGCGCTGATCTATTAAATTTTCACACACAGCTCACTGCTTCGGGCCAAATTGTCGGTCGTTGGAGGAACGGGTGGGCTTCTGGGGAGGCCCCTCAATTAGAAGGACCTTTTGTCATCGCTAAGATCAAGGACTAGTCATTACCCAGAACGGTGTACCAGCGCGGGTTGCATGCATCGTTTTGCAGGACGGATTGGAGGTGGACATAGGTGGATAAATACTAACAATTGGTTTTCCGGATGGATCGTTAGCCTTTTATTTATGTGGCGAGGGTTGAATGCATGAGCCTCACGTAAATCTGAACGATATTTCGAACCGTGAGCGGATATGGGATCCGGAACCTGTTATGGCCAATGAGGTGCTTTCTTAAAGTACTGGGATAGTAAGTGCCGACAGCGATCCCGGAATATTAATTAGATTCGTCTACATTTGCTCATGCTCGGACTTATGGTGCGATACTAGTGTGGGAGCCCTTCGCAATTATACAGTCGTACTGTGAGTTATTTAACTACCATTGACATAAATTAGTACACCACTTTGAGACCGATCGACCCCGGGCCCTGGCAGAGGAAGGTCCAGATCTGTCGACTTGAGCGAAGCACACGCATTCCCCGTAGTGCTTGCAGTACTAGTCGTGACTCGCAGATACTAGTATAGTACTTCGTGGCGCCGCCGAAATGACAGGAATCCAAATATAAATTTCACGCACTAGGAATGTTGGAAAGGGTCTATTCTGTGTGGCAGATTGGATGACGATATGGTGCCGGCGGCATTACTACGACCTGCCTTCAGTCATAAGGGCTGCTGGTCATAGACCCACCGGGCAATTTAGATTCGTCCGTCATGAGTTAATTGCGAATACGACAGTAGTGGACACAACACAATTTCAACCAATTTACTCAGGGCAACCTCAAGGCGCAGAACTTGAAATCCGGGGACTTTCTACCCAACCGACGCTAAGTGGTCTATCGCATTGTTACGTTTGAACTAGATCAAAGAAATAGCGGCGGCGGCGGGGTGTTTCAGTTGCACTCACTCGTACTGTAATGTACATGCGCTGTAGGGAATGACCATAACGCAAAGGTGATGTACAGAATGGGGCATAACTCCAGATCTCGCCTGATAGTAATTTGAGTCCTGTTAGCCTGAGTGTTTTTGGCACAGCACTAGCACGAGTGTCATAACTGCACTCATATTGATTCCTTCCTGCGGTGCAAAGCTTCCGAAGGTGGAAACTGAATTGGTTTCGCCCCTTTGGTATTTGCCTGTGGAGGATCAGAAGGTACTATTCGCAGCTAATCGCCGAACTTACTTCGGGCATTTGCGAAACACCAATTTTTAAAATATCTGATCATGCGGATCGACTGTTCTGTGACACGTCTCAGGCTCGAAACTTGTACTGTGCTCTCGGATCATGCCTTAGAATTCCCCTCGCAACCCTTGACAACATAGTTAGGGTGTTCCATACCATTGATTGGGATTGCAAACGGGTGTATTTTCCAGTTGTTCTTAGACATGATCGTCACTGGCCACACGAGAGCCACGTGCCGATGTCGATCACGCTTAACTCGGCACCATGACGTGTCCTAGGATTCAAAGAGCTCTTCTATGTTGGGTGAGAACGCGTGAAGCGCACCAGTCACTCGCACAGTGCCCAAATGACATTGGTTGTGTCAATGTTCGATGTCCGACATGAAATGGGTTTACAGGTAACCGCTGACATGTCAAGTTGCCGGTCCGATCACTTTCTCTGGAGACAGCCGAAATATATGAGGGAACGGGGACGCCACAGCACACGGAATTGGAGAGTTTTATTTCGAAGCCCGTGGAGTTGGGATAGTACTGGATATAGATATTAAGAAATGGCCGATGTGTTCGCAGAAGGCCACTCGTTGGTGGTCGTTCCGCGGACGGTCATGTTAAGGTTGGCAAACTGCGATGTCTGGAACTCGAAATCGGAGAGGTGGTGCCAAACTCCAGGCAGCGACTGAAGCTCGAAATTGGCCGAAATTAAACAGGTGCGTGGATACCCACGGACTGCACGAATACGCAATACACGTAAGTTCTGAAACCGGAAAGGAAAGCGCACCATCGGCGAGAATTCCCGTTCTCCTTCCCATTCAGGTGTGACGAGAGAACCGTCTTCGGCGATCAACTGTGGTTTGATTGAACAGGCAACGCCGTGTCCATCATACATACTAAACGATTCTTGTCCAGCTCCGGGCAAAAACACACGCGCTAACCCCCCGCCCCTGTTCTACGTTCAATGAAACCACGGATATTTGCGTGTCCTTCCATACTGCCGAAGAAACTTCGTTTAGCGCCGTTCTCCCAGAGTACGACGTTGAGTTGCTTGGCATATTTTAAAACAAACTCGTAGTCAGCTTGCGACGCGAAGGCGGTGTAAAGGTAGCCTGCGAACACAATCAGCCGAGTACGATGCAACATGTCATACACTTCGACCTTCTTGAGACTTCAACCGATTTTTTTCAAGTTCCCACAAGCGTATTTGATCTTGCACCGTAACAGGCAGCAGAGGTGTCTATAGAACGAACGCATGAGATGACGGATGAAAACAATACTATGATTTCACATTTTTGCGCATCTGCGGATGGGCATGCGTTGTCAGGTAGCTGATTATCTGTGTTGGAGGTAAGGAAGTATTTGAACGGCCGTTCGTTCAAATTGGTGGACGCCATACCTGATCGGCAGTGATGCCGTTTGCAAGCGCTTTTTTGACACTTTCACGTGTGATGGAGCCAACGACCATGTTAGGGAAACGAGACTTCAGCGTGACGAAGAGGTTCAAGACAGCAGTCTGAAGAGGGTTGTCTAATTGGAAATTAATTTGAGTGAATGCGGCATGGATCAAAATGTGTCAACTCACCAGTGTAGGCGTATAGACGGTAGTTCGTCTCAAGAATGATGAATCCCTGTGCTTGTGAAGCCGAACCTGACCGAGACGAACTTGGTAATGGAGGCAGGGAGGAGGTCAGAGTTGTAGCCAAACGTGTGGGATTGAAGCGACGAGAAGATGCCTTGTAAGTAACGCGATCAGCAAGCGGCCCAGCGGGGTTGCGACAAGTTCGTTACCTTCCTTTGCCAAATAAGGCCGTAGTCCCTAAGATCCTCAAGCATAGCCTTCTGTGTCTCGCTAAGATTTTCTGTCGAATAATCCTGAACGGATATTAAAAATGTTCCTGAAAGCAAGGAAATGGACATGCCCTGCCGAGCTCCATCGTCGATAGCATAAAAAGAAAACTCAATACTTCTACTAAATCCATTTGCCGTTCCTAGAATACCCTTAGTGACTTCGCAGGCCTACACTTCGATGAGGGACACGTTCGGTTACGCTTACCTCGGCCATATGGAGGTATTGAAGCAAGAGGTCCCACAGCTGGGTGTGAGGAGAGTGTAGAAGAAATTGGAAGCCGGCCGACGTGATTTGCAAAGAACCACCCCTGAAAAGGAAGAAAAAAATGGCATCATAAATCTAGCCCCAGAGCGTCAACCAACAGACCCTATCGTTGCCATAAGGCCGCTCCGTTGCAAAAGATACAAAACACCTTGAGAAGGCTTTGTTGGTGCCTGGCCCGTACCAGATGTTACCATGTAATGTAGGATTGTCTGGGAAGGGATGTGGTTGAATATGACGCCTCAGGTTCCACATATGAGTGGAACGCACCTCCCAACGTTCAACGGCGTACGCATCGAGGGATTCAACGGTTGTTGGTCCGCGTTTCTCGTCTTTTTCGGATGGGACACCGAAGCTACGGTGTTCACCTCTACCATAGAGTGAGCTCGGGCTTTTGTGAGATAACACAGTTGAACTGACCCTCCTGTAATCGCTTGCCGGAGGCTAGACTTGAAGGTTGGATTCAGATTCAACTTCGATAGGGGATTAGAAATTATGTGGATTTGTGACAATGAACTAAGTGCGGCGTCATATAGTCTATTCAGAAAAAAGCGCGTCTCAATCTCGTTGCATGAATCAGCGCTTTGATTACTGTACTTTTTTCCATCCTTATTCACCCACGCCGACATAGTAGATGATGGAATTGGAGATTCCAACCAAAGCATATTCATTACGAGTTGTCTCTCCAGAGGTGATAAAAGTCTTCAATATGTCGGAAATTATGTTGTACGATAGAAAGCTGGAGACTCCCACCGAAAAATTGACAAACAAGATGATGGTCTTTGATAAAGACGCGTCAAAGAGCCTTGCGACTGCTGCTGAAGAAACGGTAGTAGCTGATGCGGTGCAAACGAGCCTGCGGTCAACTTCGAAGGCATTGTCAAGTCCACAGAATCATGAGTCACAGTCACAGTCTCCGTTTTGGTGACTTATGACCGTTACGCGTCCTCTCCTGAGCCGCCATCATCATGTCCACATCCACACTCTCCATACATAATGCTGCTATGAACAGTCAGTACAGATGTAATATTTCAGTGATTATTTTCACTCAAAACATGACAAAGACCAGCTGTCATTGCTTCGAGCGCTTGTTGAGGAGAACCCAGATTTAGTAAATGCGCTCGACTCTGTATGTTTCGCGATTATCTGGCATAGTAAACGAATCATAGCAATTGAGTAAAGTATCAAACAGGACGGTCGAACACCGCTGCATTGGGCGGCATCTTCTGGCTCTAAAGACATTGTTATATACCTCATTGACCACAAAGCTGAGATCGACAAACAAGATTCGAGCGGATGGACACCTTTGCACATCTCCTGTAAACCATTCAACTTATCATTGTATCCCAAACAAAAATGCTAACACAACCTCTCAATTTAGCCAGTGCAGGGCACGAAGAGGTTGCCCTGGAACTCCTTGGTAATGGAGCAGATGTCAAAAAGACGAACGACAAAGGCTTGACGGCACTGTACGTGTCACCCTTTCCTATGACCGTAATATCCATCTAAGTATATTGGCACATCCCAGACACTACACAGCATCGAAATCACGTCTTGGTGTAAGCATATGACTTGTGCTCTTGGATTCAAATTCAACTGCCAATAATCCAGATTGGCAGATTACTTATTTCACGAGGAGCTGATGTATGTGATGTCGTCATGCTTGCTTTCCTGTACTGACGGAATTCCGCTCGCAGATAAACGCAAAAGATCGAGCCAATCAGACACCTTTGTACGTTATGCGATCCCAGCGATTCAGCCACAACGCTGAAATAAAGTTTGAAGACATCGTGCCGCCACAACTGGTTCAATTGGGTTCATCAACCTCCTAATCAACCCACCGGAGGGACATCCGAAGACCAGACTGAACACAGCGGACCGCATAGGTAACACTCCCCTCCACCTCGCGATGGAGTCTGGACATGCAGAAGCTGCCGTAGTACTCATCGAGGCAGGCGCTGATCGTGGCCGAGTGCGTTCGTTAATCGTCCAATGGGTCGGAATGCTGACGTTAGAATGACTGTAGCTCAACCAAGATGGAGAATCCCCGGAAGATGTAGAAGGCGTCGGAGGAGTCGAACAGAAACGGGCTAGAGATTACGTTCGTCAGGAATGCGGGCCGCCTTGATGTGACTAGCGGGAAACAGCCGTTCATGTGCAAGACCGCTGATAACACTGTGTCTTTTGTGGCCAATACATGAGGCAGCTGACATGTTCAATTGTCACCCTTGAGGACGGTCTCTAAATGTGAGGGATTCGCCACACGAGTCATGTGTTGCCTGATGATCAGCGGTAATATGAGAACATCATTCCAGTGCGACCAAATCGAACGGAAACACTGCGTAGTACATTCTAGGGTCGATTATAGTAGTAGCGGTATACAAAAATCACTGGTTAAATAACGTCACCTCTGACACGGTCATCACGATGCTTGTAAGTACCACACGAACCCATATATCAGTGAAATTATCATGAACTCCCACTTCGTCGAATGCCAGTCGTACCAATGGGTGTACCTGGGGCGGGTGACTGTGGTAAGCTCGGGCCAGTGACGTCTCCGTTGATAATGTCCTGGATCGACGCCTCCAAAGCATCCACTCGAGTGGACATCTGGTTCACTGCCAGACATTCACGTCAGAAAATGTCAAGCACTAGGGGAGAATTTCAGGAGGCTGGAATTAAACCCACTGCGATCAAGGATCTGGTTCGACATGTCGTCGAACTTCGTGTCAAGCTGTTCGAGTAGTGTCTCCACGAAGGCGGTTAGTTCGTGTGGGCTCGAGATTTCGGTTGTGGCAGTCAACGATTGGGCGGGCAGGGTCTTAGTTGGTGTCACCGATGAGTTGTTTGGCTTCGACGGCGATGCTGACGGCGCTACTTTGAGTGGTTGTGCTGGTGTTGATGGCCCAGGCATTGTAAGAACGGTAAAGGAATCGCTAAGTGCGAAATGGTTTGGTTGATGTCCAAATTCGGTAACGCGCTAGCAAGCCGCGGCTGTGGCGGCCCCGAGGTGTGGCGTTTGCCGCTCAACACGAATAAGCTAATAGTGAAATCCTGCCATTTACACTTACAACAGGCCGTTCGAGACACGGGCAATCGACCAGCGAAAATGACGCAATTAAGGGCCCTCAAGAAACAGATTCAACGGCGCATCGGTCAGCATCTCCGGGCTGACTGCGATTAATGTGCTATGGAAGATGATTGGTATACAGGTCTGGTGAGGGGGGAATTCGTTTCCCTTCGTTGAACTAGACGGTGAAGTTCATGATACCGTAATGCTACCGTGTGTTTGTGCGAGACCACTCATATTTCAATATGATTTTAAAAGAAGCCGAGCGGCGACGCTGGGGCATAGCACTTTAACGCCGCGAGGACCTAAAGGCTGAGATATCAGTTGTGTGTTCTCTTCACGCTGCAAGGAAACCGGGCGTTTGGCTTGCACACGAGATGAGAAATGACGTAACACCTCCTCGTCGAGTTGAGTCACTTCCGCCCCAGAGCTTAATTACTTTAGGAAATTGCCACCGCCGGCAACTCGGCATTCCTGTGGACCCCGTAATGACGACCCACACGCTAAGTCCAGATTGTTCAGGTTGATAGCAATATGGCAAAATTTAAACTTTCATGCATCTATTGTTGACTGTAATTCTACTGACAATGATGCTATGTTTTACTGTAAAACATGGACAGCTATAGCGCTAGCCCGAAGGCGGCGGCGGGTGAACGCATGAACACGTCTTGACGGGCGGGATGTGGCGCGCCGCGCGGAGGACGGTGGGTGGCATTCCGCGAATGCGCACCGCGCGGGCATCCGGCGCGTGGCTGTGCTCGTAAACCTCGTATCGGTGGCCGCGCCGGATCCGCAACCCACCTGACCATGGGCGCCATCGGAAACTCGGAAAGGAGGGGTTTGGCGGTGAGGATGGGTGGGCGGGCCATTCGCAATCGGCTGGTGAGTTTGTCGATGCGCTCAAAGCGCTTTCGGATGGGCCAGTCGCGTCGTGACGCCGTCGCGCATCGAATGCTGTGCGGAACCATCTGCCTGTGAACGAGTCGGCGCAGGCGGGTGTCGCCCAGTTCGGTGTGGCCGCGGTTGTGGTCGTGGTTGTATGGGTCGGCGACGGGATGTGATGGTCGTGGTATGGAGGAGAGGAGAGCCGCCAGCATTCGGATAGTGGCGAAGGGGTTACGGGGTCAGGAAAGGGTCCTGCCTAAAAAAAATAAGCTCTGGGGCGGAAGTACAACACCTTCCTCGTCGATTGTGACAACTATGTTACACCGTCACTTGCCAGGCTTTCCACTCGCCATCGTGAAGCGTAGTATGACCTCCGCTAGCACACAGCGGCACGTAGAAAACGTCTGGGATTATCCCCGTCCACCTGCTATAGAGCTTACGCCGCGCCGGCTTCGAATTGTGTGGGGATCCGAAGAGAATGAGTTGACGATCGCGGAGACCACAAATGCGTATAGAATTTTGGAGACGAGTCATCCGCCGACGTACTATTTTCCGCCAAAGGACGTGAAGATGGAATGGCTGAAAGAAAACGACAGGCACACGTTTTGCGAGGCGAGTTCCTTATCACATACACTGTGTGAATGAATACATAAAATTGAGGGTAGTGGAAAGGGGGAGCATCTTACTACGACTTTTATCCACGTTCACCTCCGACGCAAGTGGTCAAGTCTCGTATCTGGACCTATCACAGTCCTGTAACCAAGTATGCCGCCCTAAAAGACCATTTGGCTTTCTATGTTGGGCCGTGGCGATGCTTTGTCGACGATGAGGAAATTAAACCGCAGGAAGGCGATTTTTACGGCGGTTGGATATCCAGTGACATACAGGGTAAGATGAAAGGGGGTGCTGGAACATGGGGATGGTAGAACCTCTTCCTCGTCAATAAAGTTCGTACACTGTTCCCGTGAGATGGCGATTTGTTGACATGAACCAACATGTGTAGGCTTGTAGCTCTGAATATATCTGTTGTATGCCGAAATGCACGAATGCGAGATGTAATTTCCGTGCTCCGTGTGTCCGCGGGAAGTTCCGTCATTCTTGAACAAGCCCAGAGACGTAACAAACGCTGGCCGCCGAGGGGAAGGCTTGCAATAATTCCTCGTGTAAATGGTACAGCGCGGTGGCCAATGGAAATAACGGCATTCCAGTTGTTCGGCGGTCGGTACGTTTCTGGGATGGGACATCCATAGGAAATGTCCAAGAGACATGGCATTTCAGACGACATGTGGTCCAGCAATTAACTTCGAAACTCTGGAGCTGTCCTGACGCAAGCATCATTCGTAATGATCGAACGAGTCGACGTTAGGTGGGCGGCAAAAAAAGCATCGGCATAAATGAGTGGACCCTGCCAGTCGAAGACGAAGTGACCCAGGTAGACTCGAAGCAGCCAGGGACATCTGCGAAATTTCGGAGGGATCAACTGTCACTCTAACAGCGCACACATTGCCGCGTGACACCAAAATTTAGAATGAAGAGGCGTCGGCTGGACAGAAAGAAGGTTGCAGAGAGGCGATACATCCAACGGAGAGGTCGGAAACAAATTCGGGGGCGTGACCAGTGATTTACGTGTGAAATTTCGATTTTGCGTTACGGCAATGGTTGTGTTCACTGCTTAAACTGATCAAGGATATGTTGCGACAGAATATTACATTCATCCGTTGACCGGACCGACAGCAAACACCCTCGAGGATATACACGTAACTGTGCTCCATCACCATCAGGAACGTCGACGGCGCCACAGGTGCGCGCAAGAGTGAAAATTTGGCGGAAAAAAAGCTGCCGATGAGGGGGTAGAATCCAACATCGAGAGAAGCACATTGACTTAGTGGTGCACGCACGGAGTGTCGTAAAAGCAGAGACTCCACTGTCTGAGCATCGCTCCAACCATCCAGTGGTTTAGGGATCGAAGCGAATATTGAGAAAAAGGGACCCCAAAATAAGATAGCCAGAAAGCAACCGTGTTGACAAATTTATGTCCAGTAATGAAAGCAACTCTTCAGCAGTTGACTGAACGAGTTTGTTGAGCAGAACGTTCAGGCGTAGCGTTCCAAGGCTGAAGTTGAGTTCTGAGGGCCATTTTTGGGTTGACCGGCAATGTCCGAAGGTTTGCGGGAACAACGCCGCCCTGCGTTGCCACCGCCATCCATCACTTGCACGGTCCCCGACGCCTCCCGCTCGTCGTACTGGACATCGTCGCCGCCATGGACGGCCACAGACCACCTCTGGTCCACTATCCGACCAGCGAGCATAGCAGCAATGCTGAGGCGGGTCCATCGAATCAGCACGAACTAAAGCCTGTCTTCCCGCTGCCGCCAGGTCTTTTGTTTCAATGTTGTCATCTCACAGGCGCTGATACCGAATTTATTTTTCTTTCATGTCTTTCAGGCCCACAGCGTCGCAAGCCGCTGTTTGATAGCACCCAGGACTTGATCTCCAGGTTCCAGTTATTGCCTGCTTACGATGAATATGTTCGACCCAACATTCGCGTCCCACTCGACGGTGAACCGCTAGCGAAATCGACACCAGGAAGCGTGGCGACTCCTGCACCGTTTCAAGCACCGACACCTGGCACACTGGATAAAGGGAAGGGGAAGGAGGTCCTTGTTGAGGCGCCCATAGCGGCTACAACACCAGGCGGTCCGGACGCCGCCGATGCTGACGGTGACGATGAGGATGGAAAAGGGGACAAGAAGAAGAAGAACAGTTACAAGCAACTGATAAAGAGTGTTCCTGGTGCGTATTCACTTCCCCGTGCTAATTTTTCGTTGCGCGCTGACCGCCTTCTGCAGGAAAGCATTCGATGAAAAAAGATCAATATTTGCAGACAATAATGCAAGTGCCTCCAAAGCAGAAAATGAACATCACGAAGTTCGATGTGCGCACACAGCGAGAAGCGTTCTCAGTCAGCTTAGAAGGTCTCAAAGGGGTACGCTGGACATGTTCTTATTGACAAGTCTTTAATTGACATGTCCCTTAGTGGAATATCAACGCCCTCGTTGCTGAGTCTGCCCAAGCACGAGAAGATCGGAAGAAGAGGGTATGCCAATTTTTTAATCCGAATTGCGAAAAGAATGAATCTCAGATATCCAAATTCCTACAGAAAGAGCTCAAGAAAAATGCGAAGGCTCAAATCGCATCAGCCATGTCGAATACCTCTCCCACATCTTCAAACTTTCCATCTGCACCCCCATCTGCTGTTTCACCATCATTGTCTTCTGCACCTAATTCCCATGCGCCACCAGGCTCTATTCCTCGGCAGCCACAAACACCGTCGTCAGTTGGTACGCCGCGAGCTGCTCCTGCACCTCCACAACGCCTGGGCAGCCGACCACCTGGGCCAGGGCCAGGACAAGGTCCACAACAAGGTTCTCAACAGCAACACCGCCAAGGCACACCGGTTCGCGTCGGGACACCACGTCCCGCACCTGCGCCACCATCCGTACCTCTCCCGCTTTCATCGTCGGGTGTGGCCACGACAGCTGTAACCGACCCTCGAAAGCGAAAGCACGACGAGATCGGGAGTGGCGCTGGAGGAACCGGTGTCAACGTCAACGGAGCCAACAACCCGAGCCTTCAGGCGCAGAAGCGGCCTACGGTGACGACCAATGTTTCTGGGGTGGGCATCAAACCTGGGATTGGACAGCGACCGATGAAGAAGCCTAAAATCGTGAGTCCTGCGTCGAAAGCGTCGACCAGCCGAGATGTACTGACCAGTTGGGTGAAATTTCCCATTGGCAGGAGTCGAATGGACACCCGCCGATATGTTTGAATGGCCACCCACAACAGCAGCCTACACCTCAAGGTGTATAGTTACACCGACCGATTTTGACTGAATACTACATTCTTCGCGGGTGAACCACCCTCTTGGAACGAACCATACGCATTCGCATGTCATTCACGACACAACCAAATGCGCGCTAACAATGCGAAAGCGAATTCGCCAACATCGGAAATCGCGCGTTTCTT
Organism: Rickenella mellea; assembly: GCA_004355085.1. Taxonomy (NCBI): domain Eukaryota; kingdom Fungi; phylum Basidiomycota; class Agaricomycetes; order Hymenochaetales; family Rickenellaceae; genus Rickenella; species Rickenella mellea. The sequence goes on along the minus strand of ML170163.1, from coordinate 845,291 downwards.
CGAAATTGCCTCGACTCTTGGATTCTCATCATTATGGTTGATCACGCTATTTCTGGGCTGCTTATCAGACCAAGACTCATTTCCTCCATCCATGTCCGAGATGCCTCTTCATCATGATCATCTACTTCATACATTAGTTTCCCGCCTCAACACGTTATTGCTGCATCTCTCTCCTAACCCATTACACGTCTCGTTGCATACAATGTCATCCAGAATCGCGTTATACGATGAATGATTTTACCTCTCTGGCGTGATGACTGGTCATTTCATGGTAAGGTCGTACAAAGTGATCAGCTACTTAAATGATAAGGTATCGAGATACATGCAAAGATATTGGTTGGTATATTACGAAACTTGTCCTCCTGAGAGAATAAAACAACCTCACCCAAATGCAAGGTATATATCACAATCCATCCAGATAAATCGAAAAAGAAATTGTGGCGCAAAGAGAAATCGTGATCACCGTCTCCCGAAGCTGATCTTCCTCGTCCGCGCAGCGACATTACTGATCCCACCCGTTGCATCCTGTTCAAAGCTCCTCCTCGCCGCCAGCTTCCCATTCTCCAACGGCGGTGCCATGAGACCTTGCCTACTTCCGCTCCCTCTTCCTAATGCGCCCAAACTACCTCCTACGCCACCGCCAGGCGAAATGGGGCTCACACCACCACCACCACCAACCCCACCGCTCTTCCGCGAATCAAGTGAAAACGCATTCCCGACAGGCATACTCAGCCGCCTCATCCACCCCTTCGGCTTCTCAGGCCTCAGCTGGATAGGCGGACCTGGCGGGACGAGCTCGCGTGCGCTCGCACCCGCGGCGGCGCTGCTCGTGCTGGCGTAGTGGACTGCGGAGCAGGTGTGGCACCCGCAATATGGTGCGTGGTCGTTGACGTTAGAGTTGGAGTTGGGGTTTGGTGGTTGTGGTGCGGATTGTTGATGAGGGGGACTTTGTAAGTCGTACTGAGATTGAGGTCGCGCTCGATCGATGGACGGGGAGGAGGGAAGGGCCCGGGTGTGGGTGTTTGCGAGGTTCGTCGTGCTATAGCTATATTGCTGCGGATGCGGCCGTTGCTGATTTTGCTGATTTTGCTGCTGCTGTAGTTGCAGTTGTGACTGCCCACCCCCGCGATCCGCAAACGCCGTCCCCCCAAGCCCCTCTCTCGCCCTTTCAAACTCATCACTATACGCATCCAACCCCGCTCTCGCGCTCTGCAACTGCGCCCTCTCCGCCTCCAGCTGTCTCGCTCTCACCGCTATCTCCCTTTCCCTCTCCCTCAGCTCGTGCTCGTGCTCCCGGATCTCGAGCTCCTCGAGCTCGGCTAAGCGGCGGCGACGTCGCGCTGCATCTTCGTTCCCTGGGTTCATGGGTGTGGTGGATGAAGTCTGTGTATGTGGGGATGAAGATGGCGACGATGATGATTGAGATTGCGATAGAGCGGTGGTGTCGATGGACGTTCCGGTCGTATACTGCCGCCGCTGCGGGCTTGGGCTCGTATCGATCGTCGAGCGGTATCCCGATCGCTCAGCTTGCTGCAGATCATCGATAGGCGTGTACCGCGTCGCGAGGTCCGTGACGCTGTGCGGTAAGCGCGGTACGTCCCTTGGCGGAGCCGTCGGCGAAGTTGGCGGGTTCAAGTTCTGCGACGGCTGTGAATTGTATCCATTACCCTCATTAGTATTTATTTTATCTTCACAAAATGAAACACGTACGCTTCGTCCCCACCGATCACGCAAGGCAGCTACGATACTCCCGTTACTCTTCACCGACTCCGTCCTCTCCAATTCCCAAGCACCACCACCGGACGTGCGCCGTCCAGTCGAAATCATCCGATCGCGTTGCGGTTCTCCGCCCTCCACCCTCTTCCCATCATTGCCACCATTGACTAGAACACCTTGCGCCAGTGCAGCCGCGACACTCAAGCCAAGCGCACGTCTCTCCCTATCGTTTGTCGTGGCAGCAGAAGTTGCAATACTCGTAGTAGACGCAGCATATATGGTATCTTCGCGATGCTTCGCCGCGGACTCGGAGATATTTCCATCCGTTGGCTGTGAAAACGCAATGTCGGAGTGAAGGGACCGCGGGCTCTCCGTTAATGTTGGCAAGGTGTTGTTGAACGCGCTCGGCTGGGTCTGACCCGAATTTTGATTCTGATTCGCCTCGGTGGACCGATCGTACTGCGAATCTTGCTGTGCGTTAGGACCAGGCGCGAAGTATTCCTGTCTCTCGTGCGCGCCATGGCCACGGTCGACCGCAGGGTGAGGGTGACTCGGACTCCTCGTCGCACCTCCAGCACCTCCAGCACCTCCACTCAAGTTCGCATTCGCATTATTATTCGTATGCGATGTATGTGCCATGGGACTGGCCAAAGCAGGGAGCGGGAAATGCGTCGGCGGCGCTGGGAAGTTGGACAGGGACTCGATAGAGCGGACGGACATGCTGCGGTCTTGGTCTGCGAAGGGCCGTTTCGGGGGGGTCAGTGGGGTGTGGGTGGTATTCACGTTGGCGTTGGCGTTGGCGCCTCCTGAGCCTCCGCCGATATTGGTTTGGGTGGTGGTAGTGGCGACGTTGGTTGAGGAGGTGGAAAGGTTGGCAGATGACGATGCAGGTGAGATCTGTGGTGATTGCTGACCAGAGTGAGATTGACTGCCAGGTGTGGACAGGTATGGCGGAGGCTGGAGTTGCGACGCTGGGAAGCTCGGTACGCGTCCCGCAGTGGCAGTCGTCGGGGACTCCTGCTCCGTCTCACCACTTCCTTCCCCACCCCTCCCCCCATTCCCGCTCACCACCCCGTCCACCCCTTCGCCCCCATTCCCTACGTTAACATCTGGTAAACCCCCTGGAACCACCCCAGTCCACCCGCCCTCCAAATACGCTCTCAATTCGCCGATATGCCCTATAGCAGGCGCGAACCTGCGCACACTCTCGCACGCGCGTGCCCACTCCGACTCCGCGACGCGCGCGAGGCACGATATGACGGCGTAGAGCGTCGATGTGTGTCGCTGTGTTACGAGGAGGGCGTGGTTGCTGTTATGTCAATGTCATTTATGTTATTTATTAGAGGAAGGGTTAATTGGAGGGATAAGAAGGGGACTGACTATTTGTCCTGGGACATCTCGGGGCCGATGGTGCTGAGGATGTGGACGTAGCGCGCGTGCTCGTCGCCTGCGTCGCGGTCCTTCCGTTTGGCTTTCTTCTCGTACGCCTGGCCCGCCTGCTTGATCTTCGCGTTCGCGGCGGATATCTTCTCGTCGTGGTTTCGTTCCTCTTTCTACACAACATCCGTCAAGGACCAAAATTGATTCGAGTGTTAAGGCAAGAGAGACGAGAGACGCACGGCGAGCTTCTTGAACCACTTCTTGAGATCCGCGCTGACGGCCTCACACTCCCTATCCGCGACCTTGACGAACTTCGCATCTACGTCCGCGAGGTTTTCAAAGACGCCAGCGACGGCGTTCATGGCATTCGCCGCGATGCCAGTGCCAGTGTCGCCTTGGCCATTACCATGGGCAGGAGGGAATCTGAGAGAGGATGCGTCGCGGAGGGCCTTTGCGAGTTTCTTCTGTGCGGTGGTGAGAGTGTCGAGGGCCTGGCAGTAGTCGTTGAAGAGGTTGACGATGGTCTCGAGGGACTTGCATGATTTGTGCACGTCCGTCCTCTCTGCGAGCAGCACCTGGGCCGCCATGCCAGTAGGGACTCGCGGTAGAGAGTGGTTGTTGGGTACTTCGGGATGAGAGCGCAGTTATCGTGTCATTCAGGTTATTGGACAGGGGTTAAGAAGGATCGCCCGGAAATGGAAAGCTCGCGGGCGATGGAGGAGACGGTGACGGCACATGCTTTGGAGGTGCTGGGGTTATTGGGAGAGCGTTGTATATCTACGTTGTCGTCGTAGGTGGTTAGGTAGCTCATCGCTGTCCATGTCGGCGAAGGCTTGGCACACAGCCAGTCATAGTAGCTACTTTGGCCGAAAATGCATATACCCATCCATCCATCATAGTAGCATTCATACCCATTCCGAGTGCTCTGTCGTCGAAGCATACAACCAGCCCCCGCCGCACTCGTCGAGCTCAATGACAATGACGCGTCCTCCAAGTTTGACGGCGCCCCGATAAGATCTTCAGTGAACGCCTAATCTAAACTGCCATGTGGGGAAGGCTCACTCATCAAACATAACTAGCCACCGTCCATGCTGCACACCGCTGCAAGCCATGCCACCGCCCACTCTCACCCCCACAGACCCCATCCTAGCATCTGACCTCGCATCTCTCCCCTCACCCTCAGCCATCCACGACAACATGTCCGAGCTGCATCCTCTATTAGGCGACAACTTGACCGCGCAGCCAAAGAAACCGTTCTACCGTCCACGGCCACTATGGTATGACCTGTCCATCTTCACAAGACCTATTAGCGGATCTTAACCATTTCGTGCACGGGCAGGCTGGTCCCGTTCGCCATCACCGCCGCGATCGCTGTGAGTTTCACTTCTCCTGTTCGAACATATGGCTTGGGCTCAATGAGTGCGCAGCGCGGCATGACACTCGCGCCGCGCGTCGAAGTCTACACCCAGCTCTCCTGCGAGGCAGTCTACGGACGCCATCCAATCGACTACAACCATACAACACTCATCTCGCTCTCTAACACCACACACAACGCGCTCACTACAGCAGCACACATAGATTATCTATCACTACCATTTATGCACTCAAACATTTTTAATGGCAACAACAACACCGACAATAACAATAACGGCACGGACCCAGAGGACTTCGACCCCATGGACCTCCCGACAAAACGCTGCATCTCGGACCCAAAGGTCCAAGCCGGCGCCGCGCGTCTCCAAACGATCATGACCACCACCATGGGCACCCTGTCCGCACTAACCACAGGGTGGTGGGGCCACTTCGGCGAGCGACACGGCAGGACGCGCGTCCTCGCAGCGTCGTCTATCGGGCTCTTCCTAACGTGTGTATCCTATTTCCCATTCAAAGTTAATCATCCACGTTGACAATGTTCATGCGTTGGGTTTGCGTTTTCGTAGGGACTTGACGTTCATATTGGTGTCGACGCCCGGGTCTGTGTTCGCGAGTCACGGACACAAGCTACTCATCGTAGCGCCGATGATCGAGGGCCTGCTTGGCGGGTGGTCTACGCTCCAGGGCGCCACATCCGCGTACGTCCCTTTCCCTGCCCAGAATGAATATGTATTACTACTGTGACTAACGCAAGTGTGGCATGAGGACAGTTACGTATCAGATTGCACGTC